>LS485964.1:297291-411451 GCA_900490705.1 Pristionchus arcanus
TGAAAACTTCTATTCATTGGCCTTGAAAATGCGGCCTGCAAAGTTATAAAAGTTTTTCTTTATTATAAAATACATATAATATCAAAAAATAGGACCCCGGAAATCATGCCATCATGGGTAGCCACTTATATTTTCGTCAAAATGGACGAAAATCGATATATTTTGAGTCATAACTTGGGTAAAAATGGATGAAATTTAAAATCCTTCCGATTTCTAACATAACTTTTTATGCTCTTTCGAATGAGCTATCACACGATAGGTATATCTGAAATTTATTTTTCGAAAGATCAAAGATCAAAGATCAAAATTTTTGGGATTAAAGTTCAAAAATCGCTTGTACCCTCCCTAGGGGTCCTGCTGGTGAAGTTTGAGCCCGATATGAGAAAATTTTCTAAAACTGTGCCATCTCAGGCCCCTTTCACTGCGTTCTTACAGAGAACGTGTTTTAAATAATAATAATAATTAAGAGGCACGGCGGCGTTCCCCCGTCTACTGCGTCTGTTCACCGACGGACTGTACGCGGTGAAGGTTAGTTGTACATTCGAAATTGAGTTGTATAGCTAATATTTATTATGACTTGGAAAGAGGGGTCGATTACATAGATTTCAAAAAATAGCCAGATGTGGGTTGGTTTACCTTTTTCCCGCTCTCACACCCCCAAACATCGGCCAAATGTGGGCTAGATTTCCTTTTTCTCCTCTGATGCTCCTCAAAATCGGCCAAATGTGGGTTGGATATGTAATTTTTTACATAGTAATCGACCCCTGCTTGGAAAAATGAGTTCTCAATGGAATTGCTACTGTACTTGATAAAGACATCAATAAAGAAGTCTTTACAGTGCTGTGTAAGCATTATTTTGTAAAGGAGTCTCGTGAATTGTTAGATGCGAGGTCAACCATCACATGCGAGATTGAAGTTGCAATTGGAAAATTAAATATTATCATAACAGGTATTCCTCACGGAAGCCCTGCACGATTCAGTGATGCTCGTGCTGTGCCAGGACGACGCGTACCTCGACATTGACGCGAACAAGGTGGGTGGTCTTTGATCTTTGGTCTTTGAACTCTGATCCACAATCGCTTGGATGGTGCTCCACTAGAACAACAAGGTGGTTAATGATAGACGGTTTTCTGAAATCCATTATTTGATTTTTGATCTCGGAACACCACACGTTGGTGCTTTCGCAACCGATTATACTTCATAAAGCTTTGCTTACGAAAGGAAAAACTGAAAATAAGAGTTTATCCTCATTTTGTACATTCGCAGATGCTCCTGCGGTTCAAGCCTGAGGACCGGGACCGTCGATTCGGCACCGACCCGACGACTGCCGAGTACGAGAGGAGAGTGAGCGGCCATCGGAGGATGGTAGTGGAGAAGCTGGTGCTGTTGACGCACAGCTTCATCAAAGGTGAGTGTGTGCTAGAAGAGCCGGGTTTGAAAGAAGGGGAGTAGGATGATGGTGGTTGCTTCGTCAAAAGTTAGCAATCCTTTGCAAGGAGAGTGGGCTTAGAAATGGCTGTAGGAATAAAAGGAAATTATATTTTGTGGAGAGGAAATCGTAGAACAACATTGAGTTGTCTGATCCACTGTAAATAAGATGTGAGTGTGGAACGAAAAAGTGGCGGGTTCTGAAACATGGATGATTTTTGGAGAAGCTAGTTCTTCTCATGCACAGCTTCTTCAATGGTGTGCAGTAACTGCAAGGAGTGAGAGTGGGGTTAGAAATGGCTGAGGAACAGGAGGAAATAATATTTTATGTTTATTATAATAAAATCGGGAGAATGTATTGTGTTGTCTAATCAACTCTGAATAACATTGAGTTGTCTGTATCTCTGGAGATATCTTGAGAGTGTGGAACGAGAAAGTGGAGGGTTCTGAAACATTTTTGGAAATTGTTATTTAAAATTCGAAAATGCTGCAGGCATCGTGGACGCGTTGCATTCGCTGCCGGCGTCGCTCGTGTGGTTGGTGCAGCAGCTGCATGCTGCACTCGTGGATGGGAAGAGGCTGCAGCCGGGACAGGTAAGATGTTGGGCATGCTTATAGTAGTTAGGAGTAGGCTGTGTAGGGAAACCGGGACAGGTACCATACATTTTCGTAACTACCGGGCCGGTAATCAGATCACTATATATTTAATGGAATCTGTCGTCAGACCACAATATATTCACTGTAAAATAGGTTTTTAAGCCATTAGACATCTGATTTTTGTGTCAGACCACTATATTTTTTCGGTCCCCGGGTGGCAATGAAAATGTATGACAGGTACGACCTAAAGCAGGTTGTGATTAGCAGAAGATTGCGCGTATTCTTACTGGTTATTTATCTTTCGCACAGCACTGGAATCACGTTGAAAATCCTTGAAATAATTGGATTCTGAGCGGATTTATTGCGAACTGAGTATATTTTATTGATAATGGTATTTCATTTCCGCAGGCGGCCCTCATCTGCACGGACTTGCTGGTGACGAACCTGCTGTGCGCGGCCATCGCCAATCCGGAGACGGTAATTTGTATTTTAATTATTTAATTATTTAAATTAATTAGTAAATCCGGAGACGATAATTATTTTTTTATTAAAAATTACATAGATGAAAAACTAAGTGACAAAATTTGCGAAAAATATTTGTTCGTGTTGAACAAGGTGATTGAAATCTTGTAAAACTCGTTTCTGCCTTGTTTCGTGTGTCGAAAAGCTAAGGCTCGATTACTATGTTAAGGATGACATATCCAACCCACATTTTGTTGATTTTGTGGACGTGGGGGGGGGGAGGAAAACCAACCCACATTTTGCTGATTATTTTGCGGGTGTGGGAGGGAAAAAGGGAAAACCGCCCCCCATTTTGGCATTTTTGAACATTTATGTAATCGACCCCATGCGAAAAGCTCTTCAAATTAATCGATCAAAATAATAATAATGATGTTCGCAGTACGGCATCATCTCGGACACGCCGGTGTCGGCGACGGCGAGGACCAACCTCATACAGGTATTTGAGCAATTTCTATTTGTAAAATAACCGTGAAATACGATTCTGCATGGTTTGAATTTTTTTTCTTTTTTTTTCAATATGATATGCAACACGCAGTAGCCGCAAAACACAATTCGGACTGAATGATTTTTTATCTCTTGAAATTGATCTTTGATCTCCAGCAACTGATCTTTGATCTTCTCCAGATCGGTCAGCTGGTCCAAGTGCTGGCTCTCAGCAGGCACGAGCCCCCTCCGGCCATCTTCCAGGTGTTCACGCGGCAGTTTGAGGAGGTGAGAAGCGGAGATTCACCAGGTTGAAATCCTTGTATGAGTTAAATATTGAATCTGATCTCTGATAATGAGACAATTCCCTTATTATCACAGAGCCCATAATCTGTGGTTTTGCACCAACACTTTAGGGGTTCTAAGGTTCTTCCATGCCAAAATCGGGGCTCCTAATTCCGAACCCGCATCACAGATTCTTATTCATTCTCAGAGTCCGATAATCGGTGTGGTTGATCGGGTGCTCGCACTCTCCCTTCCACCCATGGAGGGAGGACTGACTGGCACTGCATCGGCATCGGATGGAGGCAAGGATGGAGGAGAGAGATATGCACCCATGCAGGCGAGGTGAGGATGGTGATCTTTGATCTTTGGTCTTTCACCTTGGGTGATCTTAGGATGATCTTTGATCTTTACGAAAGGCGATTCTAAGAACAGTAGTAGAGCCAATAACTCGTGACCATTCGACTGTAAGATGCAGTAGCTGCAACTACAAATTTCCTTGCCTGAAATGTTGGTTGAAGTTTCAATATAAGAATGAAATTTAACCTTGGCGAAAAAGGTTCATTCGAGTTTCAGCAACTATACAAGGGCTCGTTTATCAAAGCTCAAAGGCCTGTATTGTCCCTTTGTAAATAAGTTGTTTTGAGTTTCAAGAAATAGGAAGTAATTCCAGATGCGAAGATCCGATCAGACGCGCACACTTCATCGGCAGCGTCGCCGACGTCAATACGATTGTGGGTATATTTATCAATTAATATTAATTAAAATTATTATTTTTATATATTAAATTATATTTTAAATAAATGATTTCAGGTCGCTGCGATCCAGGGTCCGGCCGTGGCACACATCACGGAGGCCGGCCTTAGCAAGGTTTGGATTTTAATTTAATTACTTATTTAGGTAAATTCAGCTAAATAAAGAAGCGCTGAGTTACTTCTGTAATGTTATACTGTACTCCCGCAAACCCCAACATTCAGTTGTGGGAACTCCTCTGTTTTTTGGCCCGGGCTACAACAGCTCTGAATGCGACGGGGTAGGGAATGGGAATGATAGGGAGGAAATACTCTGCGAGAAATGGCTGGGCCAAAAAACAGAGAAGTGCCCAGTTGTGTGATTTCGTGAGGCTCAAGGTTTGAATGCGCTCATCATTGATTAAGGATTCATTTTCAGTAGAGTGACCCATACTCATGGTGCTCCATCCTGAATATCATGCAAATTAAGGAGCTTCGCTCTCTCGGTCGTCGTCTGCCCTCTTCCCCCTTCGCCTCTGCGGCTCCCTCCGGGAAGAGTAGTCCGCAGTCATCGGCAGTGCCTCGATCGGGAACACTAAGGAATCTGGCAGAGAAGGGTGAGCTAGTCGTTGAGTTATGTGATTGATTGATAATGGCTTTATAAAGTCACATTTGCTCATTTTAGAGCGATCACAAAGTTTATGATGCTTTTAAAAGTTCAGGCTTAATCCTACCAAAACCCGCTTATTAAGTGTTTCGGAAGGCTTACTAATTTTTGAGTAGAATGTTCCTTCAGTGCAAACAGCCGCCTCCTCATACGCTCGCCCTGCCTCGAGCGACGGAAGGAGAGGAGAAGAGGGAGGAACGACCTCCCCCATTCCCATCCCTCCCGAGATGGTCGATGTCGTCGTGTTCACACTGGGAGATGATAATGAGGAGAAGGTACGGTAGCAGAAGGGGGTAGAGGGATAGTGTAGCGGATTGTAAACTGATTCGGGCTCTACTGGTTTCGTTTGCTTGCAAAAATATCCCCTGAAGAGCATGCTTTCACAATCTGGATATCTAGTAGTGATGTAGTCCAAGCCTAATTACAGTAGCTCACCGTACCTTATTGATTGGTCTTGGCACCTTTTCATCCCAATCTAATGAATTGTGTGCTGTCAGATCGGTCTTCGCTCAGAGGAATCGTTCATGGAGATCAGTGGGCTGAGAAGAAGAAAGAAGAGGAATAGTGAGGGAAACGAGAAGAGAACGAGGTTCCTCGAGGAAGAGAGCAGCTATGGTAAGGGATTACACTCTAGTATTTTTTATTTATTTTAACAATCGGCTCCAAGAAGGCCACTTTCTAGCAGTGATTATGCTTTAAAACCTCTTCTAATTATTTTTCATCTTCCTTACCCTCCGTTTCCTATGTTCCTGCAAGGAATTGTATACCAGAAGTAGTAAGACTATGGTAGGGACATAGTGGTGATAGATGTGAGCGCCAGAGAAGGAGAGGCGCACTGGCGCTGCGTCATTTCACTGCCCCTTGCGCTGCTCTCACCATCAGCCGCCATAGCTCAGTCGGTTAGAGCGTGGGTCTAATAAGCCCAAGGTCGCAGGTTCGACCCCTGCTGGCGGCAAATGTCTTTTGCTGATTTTTAGCGTTGCCCCCACTGCTTGCTCAACTTGCACTATTTATATTTAGGGATGCCTAACCAATTCCAATGCCTAATTAATTGTTTACGCGATCGCTCACTCCCATTGACTGTTCTCTTCCCAATGTTTGTAGATTTATCTTACAATTAGAGGTCGTAGAGCGAGAGAGCTTGTGAAATGGAGAGAGTCAGACGGTTAGACTGATTCCCTTTCCAGTTGGTTCCGCGCCCTCGGAATGCACGACCGAAGGCGGCTCTGACACTGGCGAGGAGGAGGATGAGGGAGAGGAGGGAGACGATGCGGCCAGTCTGGCGAGCAGTGGAGAGAGGGAGGGAGAGGAGGGACATGAGGATCGGTCAGTCAGATCGTTTTTTATCTCTTTCTTGAGTTTCAGAAAAGTCTCTTTTCATCTTAAAATTTGAATCATTAAATATTTCCCCCGGTTATTTGGATTCTCGTGCTCATGTGTAATGGTGACGAGCTTTAGACCAATGTTGATCAAGGAAGTTGACGTCATCATCGATAGAATCCATCCTTCCCATTTCAGATTACTGGTGCTCGACGAGGACGACGGTGCCTCCACTCTTCCCGACAACGTCTCCGAGATGGGAGCAATGAGTGGGCGGGCGTCGCCCTCGCTGTCCGGAAGGGACACGCCCGATGGAGGGGAGAGCACCATCGCGGGTACGGTAAAAGAGGAATGTACCCTATGGCAAACTAATGTACATAATCGCGGTGTAGATTTCATGTCCCATTGTCGTGATAATTTTGAAACTTCTAAGGACTTCTTGAATATTCTTGTGTATCTTTAAAAACATGCACAGCATACACAAAGTCCTTCGGGAGACCTCTTCTTGGCATTTATGCGTGTGTGTCCTGAGTAATCATAATTTCTGCAGCCGCTGGCGCCTCTTCGACAGTGGACGGCGGAGCGAGGGAAGTGGCAGCAAGGGAGGCCCTCCTCCCTCGTCTCCCCGTGACTGTGAGGAAGCAGAATGCAGAGGGACTGGAGGAGAAGTTCGGAAAGTTCTCCCTACCGCCCAACAACAGCCGAAGCCGATACAGTGAGTGGTCTATTTATTGATCGGGATACGGTAGTAATAATGGATGGGAGAGAATACGGTAATCCGTGCAGCCCAAAAAGAGAAGGAACCGATACAGTGAGTACTGAGATACATTAAAGGGTCGCAAATATCTTACCCAACCCGCGTTTCGATGTTTGGAGTTGGTCAAACACTCATAATGCACCTTATTTTGTGACAACATGTTCCGAAATTAGCCCGAACCTTTGGCGTTTCATCCTCACTTCAGTGTTTGAAAAAAGGGCAGTTGCGGATACAATGAAAGAACACCGTCTGAAGAATCTTCAGTGAAGATCATACAATTTGGGATAGTGGCACTTATAAAATCAATAACTTGCGGTTACCGTAACCCCAATTCTTCCCTGCAGGAGACGATCAGCGCTCGCTGCTATCCGACTCGTGGTCGACGGATGTCGCGCCCTCGGACAACGAGGGCCCCACGCTGATGCTGCCTCAGGTTTGATCTTTGATCTTTGTACCCTAGAAGACACTTACTATTATTTGAGGTCGTTGCTTCATGATTCTTTGATATTTGAAAATGCATTTGATAGATTGATCCTTCCAGGCGCAAGCCCCGCCAATGTACCAGCTGCTGCCGGGCGGAGGCCAGGCCGCTGCAGCCGCTGCAGCAGGAGGACCTGCAGCACAGCAGCAGCAGGCTGCTGCAGCTGCAGCCGGTGGAGGAGTGCAGGCGAGACAGGCGAGAAGCGGCAGCCTGAGGAACGGAAGCACGACGGGTGAGTGAGAGGGAAGGAATATGGGTAATTTCTGAAACCTTGCTCGTGACAACGTCAAGATTAACAAGTTATGCGGTTCCCTTGTAAAACAATACGAAAAAATCCCGTAGGTCAAACATGAATGCTTCAGATTATTCGACATTTCCTAAAGTGCTATGATTAGGGGTGATTGAATGCTTATTAGAAGCAGATATGAAACTCAAATTGCGCAGGAGGCGAGGACAAGAGTGACACGTGGTCGTTGGATGCTGTTGCGAGCGACTCGGAAGCGGATAGGAACGATCGGAGTGATATCGTGAGTTATTGTGACATTATTGTGGCCTATTTTCAGAGAGAAATAGCGTATTTAAAAAAAAAAACAGGATATAACAGCATTTTTGCATTAATATTAGAGAATAGGTTTGAAAACGTGCAGTGGTGCCAACAACTCCGGAATAACAAACAAAAATTATGAACAAAGACTTCAGGCGCCAATCGCCGTGCCCATGGGCCCGCCACTGAACAGCGCAGAAGTGTCGGCGAATGGAGGAGCAGGAAGAGTAGGGTCGGCACCGAGTGGAGGGCCGAGAGGAGAGGAGGGTGAGTTGGTGTGGCAATGCGATATTATAGGTTTCTGTAGGAGAAAATGTGCCATAAGCTACAGATAGAAAGTTTTGTGAGCAATAAGAACAAGGTGAAGTGTTGCAATGTGATATGATAGGTTGTGATAGGAGAATCAAACAATTTGTATATAGAAGGTGTGGATTGACTGGACGCCGTAGTAAAGCTAAGAACTGTATTTAAAAAAAAATAAATCGGATATCATACAGCTCTCTACTTTGCAGCCGGCAACGGTCGGATGCGTCGCCAGTCGAGCGGGAGCTCATTCTACTCGGAGGAGGGCCGAAGGGGCAGTGGAGGCAATGCAGCTCAGCTGCCCGTTTCGGTGAGCAAAATTTGACGGTTTTTTCACGCTTTGTAGCCTATTATGATGTCAGAAAAGGGGTGAAAAAAGAGGGGTGAAAAAATGGGTGAAAAAAAGATATACTAGAGCATATGAAAAGAAGTGATAGAATGCTGCCGGTGTCGGTGAGTGAACATACCTGTTCTCTGTGAATAGGAGTTTGGAGAGGATGAACTATGCGTTTTCAGTTGCAATGATTAATTTCTTCTGAATATAGTTGAAACGGACACATCACGGGAGAGTTTTCTTTCCAATCTCAATCAATTGCGATGATTGGTTATTTATTGCTTGTCTGACATTGCTGATTCAATGATTCCTTTTGCAAATAGTTCATAGTTGAAACTGGAATATTATCGGAATAAAAGTTGAAATATTTGCAGAAGCCGACTTCTGAAGTGGGCGAGGACTCACACGCCAACAACGCAGCCCTGCCCGATCGTGGGTTTTAATTATTATTAAGTTAATTAAGTTAATATTATTAATTAAATTATTTATTTTACAATTTTTTTAAATTTAATTTTTAGTGAACTCTGGCAGCGATAATGGAGTGGAGGGAGCGGCTGGTACTCCGTCAGGAGGTGGACTCAAGGGAAAGGTACGGTAGGTGGGAATTACGGTGGAGTATGTAGTAATCGATAAATGTGAAGGGATACGGTAGCCATTATATACTATTTATCGATGAATATGATGGTGCATGTTAGGAGTCTTGGGTTACGGTAGAGATTACAATTATCGATATTTCAGTTCTCGATCGAGATGCGCTCGAAGAAGGCTGCGATCCTGCAGGGACTGCACCGTATTGGCGACAAAATGAAGAGAGGTACGGTAGAGGCGCAGGGGTTACGGTAGAATTATCGATTGACATGTGAGAAATGCCCAGTTTCCCGTTTTTAGTAGAAAAAAACAATCATTGGATTTAAAAGATTTGTCTAAAAAAGTCGATTGTCGAAAATGCAATTAGAAATTGTCGCAGGTGGCAACTCGGCGGTGGGATCTATGAGAGGCTCGGCCACGATGGGCGATTTCCCCTCATTGGAGAGAAATGGAGCAGCGGTGGAAGAGAGAAGGGGAGGATCGAGTGGAGATCTGCTCAGTGAGTTGGGGTTTCTTTGGCAGAATGGAGGGCTTGCTGAAAAAAATAGATTGATGTCTGGTTATATTTCTGCATTCTATGTATTGTCAATTTATTGGAGTTTTCAAGATTTGTAGAAGGAAATATAATTTCAAGAATCTTTTGAGACTCCAGTGATCATATTTAGATGATATCAATTGCGAATTTTGCACTCTGCTGTTTGATGATATCTTGTGCATTTGTCCGAATTTTCGGAATAAAATTCAACGCGTATATTTCGAGTTTCAGTAGTTAAAAGTGATAATTTTGAAGATCTCGACGAGCCGTCGCCGGACGACATCCTGGCCAAGTACCAGAGGGGCGGAGCCAGAAGCCATCAGCAGGTGATTACTTGTTGCGTCCATACGTGAGAACATATCGACCATAGGTTGTTTTGATTTTCACGTAATTTTTGTTTACGTTGACTGATTACCCGGAACTTGTGATCTTCAATGGGTATGTTTTGAGCTATTCTGTTTTCGAATCACCAAATTGTGTAGAAAGTGAGTTCCTGTTTCTTCAGCCCGACATCCTGGTTGACTTCTCTGACTCGCGCGATGATCTGGCCCGCGCACCTGAAGAGATGGCGCCTCCGTTGCCCGTGCAGGTGAGTGGAAATTGCTCGTGCTCTCGTCGAGTAAGGAATAGGAATGCTACGTTGCGGCCCATTTGCCTTTGAGCAACTCTTATGAAAAAAATCTATCCATTCCTGTTACATAAGAATGGATTGAGCGTTGAACGTATCTTTATCTTGCATTCTCATATGACATTGGACACAATGGCTTTATCAAGTAGTGTTAATCAACTGACTATTTCGATTGGGATATAATGGGGACGCATCCTTCGCCAGATCTTCTCCCCTTACTACAATTCCTCACGTTGCAGTCACCGGCCGCTCCTCGCCTCGCGTACTACTCGCCCGACAATCTGACACAGTGTGCGGCGTTCCTCGACGCGAAGAGGAAACTGCGATTCGTCCTGTCCGGCGTCGGGTTCCTGCCGACGTGGTGTGCCACGAGCAATAACAGGTACTGAACTGAGTACGGTAGATCAAGATTCACAGTAGGTACGGTAGTTATGGGGTACGGTAGATCGGCAATCAAGACATGTAACTTGGGGATACGGTAGGTCTTGAATAAATGGCAAATGGCAGGGACAAGCCGCGCGGCGACGACGAGGCGAAGGAGGAGCTCATCGCGCTGCTGCAGGTTTGTAAAAATAATTTAATTAATTAAATTAGTGATAATAATAATAATAATAATAATTCCCTTCCTTTCTCAGTTCGCACTAGCGGAGGATGTGAGTTGAACCAATCTGATTGAAACTTGAGGAAATACAGAAATCAAACCAATTGCAAACCAAATTCAATCAATTCTATGGGATGCGCAGTCTCCCGTAACCTGAAATGGCCAGCAAGTAGGGATGTCAGAATGAAGAACCCGGCTCTTCATTCCTCGTCCTTTCTCACTGATTCAGAGTGAAGAGATAAAGTTCGGGGAAATGAAGATGCTGTCATTCTGTCATCCCTAATCATGAGCATTCACTGGTTCTCTGTTGCAGGTGTTCCTGGCAGAGGCGGTCAACGGGCGCGAGCGGGCACTGTGCGCGCAGATCCGCGAGACAATCCGCTGTCTGGGAGTGTTCACGCCACGAGAGTGAGTGGGAGGGAGTGATGGTAGATTACGGTAGGAGGATAGAGTTACGCTAGAATACCCAAAATGATTGACTCTATATTTCAAATTCTTGAACGATATATTATCTATCTATTGGATATAAGACAGATTATGCAAAGATTGAAACTTGAAACCATACCTGTGTCAAGTATGTACTTGGAATTTTTGCTGCCTTTAAGTACGGGTAGCCGCAAATAATTAGGAATTTTTCAACGGGTAGCCGACCTATTCCTCTCAAAAACCCTATTTTTTTGCACAAAAACTCAGAAAGTTCAAAAATTTTCTTACTGGTAGCCGACTTTTTTCTATTGTCTGAAGTTTTTTAACTGATAGCCGCGTACTTAAGTACATGAAGTACGCAGGTGTGCTTGAAACTACATGGTTGAATTTCTGAAAAACCATTCCAAATGAAAATTAAGCTGAAATATACAAGCAGAATGAGCAAGCATCCGAATATGTTCTATTCTTACCACTGATGTGACTAATAATTCTAATATCTGATCCGATGGAGGGACCTCATTTAAAATATTTCAAGAGGAATTCTCACTGACATTTAGAGTGCGCAAACTGGTTCGCTCGCTGAAGGAGAACCACCGACGACGGGCATCGTACACACTCTACCTACAGCAGTCCCGACTGTCGCTCCTGAGGCTGCAGGTGAGAATATGGTAGTCTGCGGTGTCAAAGTAATTTATTAGCTAGAAGAAAATTCGAAAACTACGGAGTATTTTCAAACAATCGACATTTGTGACGTATTTTCACGGGTATTCATTAAACATAGTAAGAATATTGTAATCAGGGATTACGATAGTATCGATTTCTCAGGCTGCGCTCGAGCGTCTCACGGCGCGCGTCAAGCGCGAGAAGTCGCTCACGGAGGAGTGCCTCGTCGAGATGTGGATCAATAGGTGAGTGGAGGAGGATACCGTAGTCGAATACCAGAGAGAGAGAGAGAGTACGGTAATGGGTAATCGACAATTGACTATTCTACAGATTCTACCTGCCCGTCCGCCAACCAGCCCTCCTGGGCCAACTGGAACGACAGTTTGAGCTGCTCGGAGCGCAGGTTGGTCTTTCCAAACGCTAGTGAGAATTCATTCGAAAACACACTTTTTCATTGAAAAAACGGTTATCATAGTTGTGTGTAACAGCAACAAACATGTGAGTAATTTCGAGGGATGTTACGACGAACTTTTAAACTTATTATTCGTTGAATGTAACAGGAAACATCGGGGTGACTTCCATGAATTTTTAGATTTGGATTTTAGAATAAAATAATTAATTGCAGGATGAGAAGACGGAGTGGGTGCGGGCGCATATGGAGCGGCTGTGGCGGCATCTGGAGGCCGAGGCGGCGTTCCGTGCTGCGGGGACGAATCAGGTACGGTAGGATATGGTGGAGTGGTATCGAGGAATGACTACTTTGTTAAATTCTAGTGAAACATCTGTTATTTAAACGTTTTCCTGAACAAAGTTTGTTTTGGCATACAAAATAGTAAAAAAAATAAGAGGTACTTTAAAAAAAGTGTTCCCGCAAAATAATATTAATTCGCAGCGTGAGTACGCACGCAAGTGTGTGGAGCGGACGCTGATGGCTCGCATCTACCACATGGCCTTCTATCCCAACTGCGACGCCGACTACCACAGGGACGAGTGAGTATTGGTCTTTGATCTTTGGTCTTTGGTCTTTGATCTTTTCGGATTTTAGAGCGTAATTTTTGATCTGCTAGGAAGATTTTTTGATATATCTTGAGTACGACTGAATGTGCGACGAGTGTGAAGTTGATCTTTGATCCCTTGCAGCGTACTGCGCAAGGCGCTGCAGCGACTGGCGTCGACGGTGTCGCCGGACCACGGCCAGATGGCCATCCCGGAGGTTGGTAGAGGGACGATTCTAGCAGGGGGGATCGGGGTTTCACCGAGTTCATCATATCCAACATTATTTCATTTTCCCACATTCAAATACAACGAAAAAAGTTCAAATTTGTGAAGGGTTAACAGTGTGATATAATATGGTCAATTATCGATCGATTATCGGTTGCGGGATTTAAGATTCATTTTGTTTTATCCTTGATGGTAGGAGGACATAACTTTGGGCATAATTTCTCTGCTCGATGAACTAGTTGGAATATCCACTGATCCCTCCTCAGGCCCTTCGTGGCGAATGCCCCTGGCCGTCGGCTCAACACGAAATCGCCGTGATCAACGCGTTCAAGTCGCCCCGCGACAAGCTCGCCTGCATCAGGTATGGTATTGATTAACGGGGCTCTGATCTTTGATCTTTATCCGCCTTATTCGGGAACGACCTTTTCCTCTGTATGTATACGGTGACGGGTGACTGTGAGTGTGCAATCGATGTGAAGGATTTGAAGGGGGGGGGGGGGTAGTAAGGGTACTGTATCGGTTGATTACGAACTGACTTTGCAGTCGCGCGTGCCAGGCGATCGTGGACCTGCTGTTCCTGGCGAGGTCGTCGGCGGCCGCTGATGATATCACGCCCATCCTCGTATATGTCATCGTCATGGTGAGTCGGGGATAACACAGAATGACAAAAGTCATCCCTCAAAATGGCACATGAATCAAATTTTGCATTTTTTTTAAATCAAAGTTTTTGAGAATAACTAAACTAGTAGTTTATTAATCGATAAATGCCCTCCTGATTCTGCTTAATTCCTCGTCAGAGGCCAGTCGTCAATCTACTTGTGTCGTTTATTTCGAAACGCTTGTTCTAATTTTTTTCTTAATTCAGGCAAACCCAGCGAATCTGCTGTCGAACGTGCAGTACATCGAGGGTTTCTACGGGCAGCAGCTGGCTGCGGGAGACGATGCATACTGGTGGACGCAGTTCCGATCGGCCATCGAGTTCATCAAGACCCTTCTCTGATCTTTGATCTTTCGTGATCGTTGATCTTTACTCCCTTTATCTACCCTCTTATCAGTATTCCATTGTGACTTGGCGATAGAGTCTGATCTTTGATCCTTCATTCCCGAATGATCGTTGATGTTTACTCTACTTGATCCCTCCGTATCAGTATTCCATTGTAAGTAGTTGAAAGCACTGTGATAGAAGTATCGAGGTTGCGGTTTCAGAAGATTGTTAGACCGCATGCAGAAGTAGAATGTTCCCATGTTATTGTGCTAAATACCCTCAGATGTATCTATACTGCCTTTGTTCATTTTTTTGCTTTGGGAATGTTTTTTGTATGCACAATTTTTTTGCGACAATCTAGAATTGGTGAGACCATAATCCTAATTAATCCTATCGATTCTTGCACGAACGAACGATTCAGATCACTTTTCTGGGTCGATGGTGTATGATAACAAACCAAACTAATCTAATATTTGTCATTCGAAGACCCAACGTTGCTTATATTTTGTTCATAATTTGTGCTAACAGGTAATTAATAAAGATTATTAATTATGTTTATGGAGTTCAGTAAGTAAGTTCACAGTTGCTTTGACTCTGAGATATACTTGTTTGATGGAGAAGAGTATCATTTCGTTTATTGGAGAAATATGATAACTGGAGCTTTTACTGAAGAAAAGCGATGGAATTGGGAGATTGTGTACGATAATAAAATGGAGAGCCAATTGAGACACTAAGATGCCTTTTTCAGCCTCCTAGATGAATGATTGGGAGGATCGTGAATCGAAGGCGGCGAAAAGGCGGAAGATCTACGGGGAAATGCGAGAGTGCATGAGAAAGATCAAGGAGAACGTGGAGAGTGAAGAGACGATTGACAGGTATGTAGGATCCTGGATAAATAATGCTGGCCAACAATTTCACTCTCGCTTCTCCAGCATAGAACATATTGGCAAAATCCTTCCACGCGCAAGCAATAACCAGAAAGTTATCATCCGATTGTTCGGATTCGATCTACCATCGTTTCACCAGCATATGCATAACAACGATAAAAAGTTTTCACTAACAGTTACGCCTCCCTCCACCAATAAAATGTGGACGCTTTTTTTTCGATTTTGGACATCGGGTATTACATTGACATTCATTTAGCTACGTCTCCCTTCTTATTCGGTTCATTCGTGGTCGCTCCTCTCTACTGGAAATGGACGATTTCGCGCGGGCGAATATCCCCGAGGAAGCGAGTGCATCACATGAGAAGCTGTTCACCCATCTGCTGGATGGGGCGAAGGTAATGCATTTGGACGATTCGAGCAATGATTGAACGACTACACTTGGGGTACAAGTGTGAAGTAGTGAAGTAAGCAGGGTTCAAATACGTAGGTCATGAAACCCACGATGTGGTATGCTATTTCAAATTGTGAATGCTATTGAACTTGTGGTGGTAAGGTTTCAGGTCATTTCCTCCTTTTTTTATCGACCGGTGGTATCCTTTTCTCTAATTTTTGTTCAAATTTTCCTATATTTATCTAATAGAATGACTGGCTTCAAATTTACTATTGAGATTGCAGGTGCCTATAGGTCAGAAGCCATTAGGGTTGATGAAAAAGTAGTGTGTAGTGTATTAATAGAGAAATGCGTAGCAATTGAAACACCAATATACCGTCTAGATTTCTTTGATTGCAGGTGCCTATAGGGCAGAAGGCGACGGAAGAGGCGGCACGGCGAAGGGAGAAAGCGGTGCCGAGTGAGTCGGCCATCACCGTCTACTTGTATCTGATGGCAGCCAGACATGGGATTGAGGAGGTAATGATAACTCATTTTAGTGTCATCGGGGTCTTACGATTCAAACGACAAATTAGGAGGAGCAACGAGGAGGAATGATTACCAGATATCGTATCCACGTACACAAAAAAAGCTATTCATTCCAGATCGATCCCGACTCGGGCGAGCTAATCCTCGACGGCATCCGATTCCACTTGAAGGGAATTATCGAAGACGCGGTTAAGGTGCGTTGTTTTCTTGTTGAAAATAAATATAATGCAACTGATAAAATAATTTTGCAATATAAAAAAATGCAGCTCCGCCTGCCCTACTTGGTGTCGCCCGCTGGCTCGATTCGACTGAATACGGCAACGTGAGTATGAAATTGGACACGTTTCTGTTTTTACTCAAGCAACAACATCACTGAATGTGGAGGGGGTGGGGAATGAGAATGCTCTGGGAGGGAAGGTTGGGCCAAAAAGCAAAGAAACGTCGAAAATTGTATATTATTTTCGAAAATAGTTATATCGCTTTGCAGCGGCCCGTCAGCACAGAAACAGCGACACAAGATCACGATGAGAGATGTGCGGGATGGAATTGAGGTGGGTATTAGAATTCGAAATACGGATATTCTAAATACGGTAAAATAGCTGTCGCTTCATTTTGCACACTCTCTTACAACTCTGACCAGTGAGAGAGCACGAAGAATGAAGAGACGTTTACTCATATTTTATACTCTAGTGGGCAGTTTGAATTAATTTATTAAACAAATAAGTCCTGGTCATCTATAGGATCCTGGGAATATTCTCATTGATTGATATTGAAGGTGCGATAGGAGTCAAATACTAAAAAAAGTACAATCCTTACCCTGATTTGAGCCTCTTCAAAAATACCCTCGTCAATGTGAAAGGCCTCTTCGGTAAAATATTTTTGAATGCAGCCTATATTTTATTTCATGCGTTGATTGTACCATTATCGTCTTGTTAGGAAGCAGTTGAGATACCCTTGCTTCTTTTTCCGCTACGATTTGTTAAGAAAACCGTATTTATAGTATTATTTTATTGCAGATGAGCGATGGATCGGCGTTGTGGGTGCATTTCTCGAGTGAGGAAATGAAGCAGAAACTACGGCAAAAATTCGTGGACAAGAAGAATTGAAGTGCTCTTTCATACTCTCTCGCCCTATCTGATTGTTCCATTTAGATTGTCCTTGGCTTGGCAAGAAACTCGACTTTGTCTCATACCCCTGAGAGGTTTCTTGTCAAGCCATACCTTGATTGTACCATTATTGTCTGGTTGGGAACCATTTGAGATACCTTCGCCCCGTTTTTATGTTGCTTTATTTATTTATTTTTAGAATCCCGGTTTTATATCGTTTTTCGATCTCTGTTTGATCTTCATTCACGTTCACAACTTTCATTCCCACGAGTTATTGAAACGATAAATTCGTTTTGGAGAAAGGCTTGTTTGCTACCGAAATGGAAGTTGCTCTTATATTATTTTGATTACTTTGCGAAGGAAGAAAACAAAGAAAGGGTATTGCATCTTGATCTTTTAATATTTCGATTTTCACTTGTGTTCCTCATCGTCAATTAGCGCAGCTGCTTAGCGAGGCATCGTCGATATTATCTAAATTACATTATTTATTATGCTGGCCGAAAGAGTGCTATTTGAATGTCCGCCATCTTCACTGAACGAACGTTGTATTCATTCGGAATCGGAACAGTTACCGTATGTCACACAGAGTTCGAATTGCCAACTTATTTTTTCCGACGACCGTTTCTACTATTACTATAGCCATTCCCTCACGTACCCCATAGCTTGTCGATCATGCAGGACACAGTTTGCGGGCGTGAGAAATCGTCGTTGGAGATGGACGAATCCGGGTATGCCGATGATTCACGGGGTCCTGAAATACATATTGATTGAGTACAATAAAACAATAAAATTAAAATATTTGAAAGAAGCCATCACCATTCAGGCTAACGACGATAACTCTTTGGAAGTTGGGCAGATCCAGTGGTTGAACGAGAGGGCTGAAATCGGCGATTTCAGAATAAAATAAATGTTTTGCTCCATAAATCTGAATGATAGCGTGCACATTAACCGTAATCGAAAAATGAAGAAATTGATGAAAATACGAAAAATAAAGTGTCGAATTCTTCTCCATGACACTTACACTGCGCTGAAGAGTACGAGCACGTCGGCAGGTACGAATCGGAGGGAGTTGGCGAGACTGGAATATCGGGATAGTAATTATTATTGATCGAGAGAACGTTTTTTTCATAAGAATGTTTTAAACGGATTTTGAATAAATATTTCTTAGATCAATTAAAGGGGTGCTCTTATCTGAATGTTCTCATATACTAATAGTTGAAAAATCACTGCATGATTCCACACTATTTTTTGCACGATTTTTTCTTTGTAAAAGTAAAATATTCCTTTGCGTAACCTTCGTGTAAAAAGTATACTCACGCGCTAAGATCGCTCGGGTAATGGTACTCCATGCACGCTTCTTTGAATATATTCGTTGCTTGAGCACCAAAATCATCTCTCTCCATCACAGAGTAATCCACGTAGAACAGCGGACCACCCAGATATTCCGAGAACATCAGCGCTAAGTTAGCGTCTGGTCTGATTCCGTTGACGACGTCAACGGTGAAGTTGAACTCTTGCCCAGCAGCTGGGTACGCGCCCCCGGGGCATTTTCCAATCGCTGCATCCTTCGAAATCGTCGCTTTCTAAAGGTTAGTTTGCTTATTGGATAGATTGTGGATTATCAGGATGAAAAATCCGTCTCTTCATTCATCGCGTTCCATCCCCAGTCAGAGTGACGAGAAATGCCGTCTAATAGCACGACGTGAAATTACCTTAGCCATCTTCGCTTCATCACCGACAAAATCGGTGGTGAAATCGTTGACGAAGAGAAGTGAAAGTGGGGGACGGGGTGGAGGTGCAGTGGTAGGTCCACAAGGACCAATCAGATTAGTTTCACCATCTGAAGTTGATTCGATTTCCACATACAATAATAGTGTTTGAAATACTTTTTGAAATGCTGGTGAAAAAGGGAACTGTACTCTCAGTAGAGATTGATAAACTTTGTATCATTATTTTTATTAGTTAAAATTCTGTAACGTACTGTATGCGGCCTCAATCATACACGCGATCATAGGAACGTATTCATTACTGAAGTCATCAATGGTTATCGACATATCGGAAAAGTCTTCCGCTCCTCAACTATCATCGTAAAATGGCTCATTATCTATGTCAAATTAACCGTTCAATCCAACAAGTACTATAGGCACATCGTAATCATCCATAGGCGTATTTAACCATCTGAAAAATAGCGAAAATAGAAAAAATCCAAAAAGTATAGCCTACACTGCAGAGAAAAGGACGACGACATCGAGATCTTCACCGAATTCTCTCAACGTGTCGAAAAGGCTGGAAGCAGAATAGGGGAATGATCTTCTAAATCAATCACACCTGCTTATGTCGGTCGGCCGAGGGTCATCTTCATTGCAAACAACATCTTTGAACTCTGTGCCTCTGTCGAATGAATCCTTATCAATTGCGGTTGGATCAATCGGATGATTATCGCCATTATTTGCATAATAGTAGATCTCTGTTGGTGGATCATCAGGAAGCATTTGAACGATAGCATTCGTGAAATCGAATTCCGCTGCGGCTTCCGGGTGCGCATTTCCAGGGCATTTGATCGTATTGGAAGTCTAAAAAGCGTGATTTTTTATGGCCCCTCTTCCTTTCCCGCATTCTCTCTGTTTTCGGGTTCGTGAACGAAAGTGCATTATTAGATATGAGACCATTTCACGTGAAGCTTTCACTAGCCTTAATTTAGTTCTCTCCGAATCGACGTTCTTATCCCTTTTCGATCGACTGTAATCGTCCACGATAAAATCGCTGGTGAAATCATTGATGAAGAGAATTCGCATGTGAGGCATCTCCGTTGTCTGAGGCCCGGTTGTGAAGGCTGTCTGTACTGTACTCTGCGGCTTCGGAGGATAGCAGACTGCTACAGCGTCCACGGCAGAAACCTTGCCGTGAATCGTTTCTGAATTTTACAAGATCAATTCTTCTTCGATTTTTGTTGCTTGTCAAAGGCGAAGTCTATCTAAAATTGAGTCACGACAAATAAACCTATTTTTTTGACCCACCATACAATTCGTTGACCATGCACGAAACTCGCTCGGGCTCAGCGAAATTGGCTAGAGTAACGGCGGATTTCGGGTATGCTTTAGAAGCATCGCTGCCTTAATTCGACATCAAAGAGAAAGTTTTCAATAAAAAACGTACCATTTAATCCCAGCACTATTACTTGCTTCACAGTACTGGACAAGATGGGAAGTGCTTTGTCTATCTGCGCTTGAGGTCTGAAGTTTTCCATTTCCTTGAACAAATAACTAGATATTTGTGACATACGCTGCAGTAAACAGGATCAGTAGTTCGGTTTTGAGCGAGGGCGTAACAGTAAGCTTTATGAACCTGCCAAAGAGATAGTTTCTTCGTTTTTACAACTTCGTAACCTCTCGAAATCATTCTCCTCAGGTCCTTCAGCGCAGAACTTCGTGTAAGCAGGGATCGATGTTTCCGTGAAGTTGTCTTGATTTGAAATGGGAATGTTTCCAATCTTGTCTCCGTCTCCTCCAGAGTATGCGTAGTACTGAATCACAATCTTCTCATTTTCCGATTTTCCATTGATTTTCTAGACAATTAGGTGTGGCGACCAAATACGAAAATGAAGTAGGAAGGGAGCCCTTTCTTTCGCACTCAATTTCTTCATTTTGATATTGAAGATGCGATGAAGCAATTTTTTACGAACAGAAAAATGCAAATGCTAGCATACGTTTCTTACCTGAATATTCATCGGAATGCTCGACTTCACTCCGGCAATAACATCGCTCGTGAATTGGAACTGTGAGAGGGCATCGGGGTAAGCAGATGGTGGACAGATAAATTGACCGGAGGGAAGAAGCGATCGATCGAATTGAGAGTGAACCTTGATAAATATTAACGAATCAACAAGCAGAGCGCGGTTGACGCATTCTCTATTTCTCATGTCTCTCGGTCAGTCAGATTTGCGATAAAGCGTTGCGAAATGAAGAAGGGGCAATAAAAAAGTTTCATCCATAAGAAAAAACGCAAACAATTCTTACGAAAGCCAGCGAGAAATCGCTGATGACAAAGACGCTGAGCGGCTCCTTTGCGAGGACTGAATTTTATTTATTTTTTATCTCCAAGAATAACAACAACAAACGAATCAAAAACAAAAACAATACCTGTTGTGAACAACAATACCAGGCAGAGCCGAAGCATAACTGTCGAATGCGTTAGGAGAGCAGAGGCGATAAGCATAACGGCTTAGTGAGGTGCGCCGATATTCTCCCGTTTTTACGTAATCCCTTATTTAGTCTGAAAGGCACAACAGATCAAGAAAGTGAACAAGGTGCGGTTCTTATAAAGAAGATTCTCTAGAATTCTATCGCAATATTGCCTTGTATTTTCGCAAACTTTAAATTCAATGTAGAATGAAAGATTATCATGAGAAATCATCAGTCTTTATCAGAATATCGAGATGGTATTGATGAGTAGTGATGAATGGAAAAACCCTGTTCGAGCCGGCTGAAAGCTCCATGGATTAGATCGCCCTGCGCTGCTGGATGTCGGCTGCAAAATGTGAAATCCTGAGCTTACTAAACCCAGAAAGTTTTCTCACCGTAAGCAGCATTGATCATGGCGGCTATCGTTTCGGGATGAGTAAAATCTGCGATGGAGGTGGAGGTGTCGGGATAGAAGGAAGAGGCATCAGCTCCTGGAGGTCAAAGATCAAATCATAACTGCTATTTTTCATATTCTCCTCAGATCTTGTGGTCAATTTTGTGCGACAAAAAATAAGTAGAATTCAAAGATCAAAGAGACCATCGAGTCCGACGACGATCACAGTCTTGAACTCATTCGGATCAGGCAAGGGCAGAGCAGCCGCGAGCTCGGAAACAGGGCTGAAAGAATTGCTTGTTTTTGGCACCTTTTCTTTTCTTTTGGGACGCCTTTTTCGACGTCTGTAGAATACTTCTGCGAGAATTAAGTCGATAAGATGGGAATTCTGCTGAATGAATCCGAAAGTTTGACCGCTGGACTCCTTATGAGTTCCCTATTATCGCACTCTTTGCCACTGAATCAGTAACCAACAAATGCAAGCATAACAAATAAACGTACGCCGCAGTGAACAGTACAAGGACGTCGACATCTTTTGCAAGGAACAGCTCGTTGTGCACGTACCTGAGAGGAGTATCATCGTAAGATTATTTTTCATTCCACTAATATCTGATGAACGTTCGAGGGCGGAGAATGGAAGAAACCGGAACGCGCAATCCCCCCCCCATTCTTACAAAATTTACAATAGATATTTTTATTCATGAAAACATCTTTATGATACTAATTTAGGAACAAAATGCGGCATACGATTTTACTCACTTCTGTAGGTCACTCTTCTGTGGTCCCTCGAAGCAGAAATCGCGGAATACTTCGCCAGCTGCTATGGCGAAATCGTCACGCGTGAAGTGAAGGTTGTTTAGGAAATTTCCTGAATTTAGTATCTTCTCAACTATTGTATTTGGAATTCATTTTGAGCTATTACACAAGGTCATACACATAGATAAAGGGCATCGTGACAACTCCTTTTCCGTTACAACTTACCGTTTCCGCCTCGGTAGTAGTCGTACTGTAGTGTGAGATCGATCGAAGCATCGATTCCTGCAATTTGGTGATTTCAAAATGTACATATCTAGGCTTTCACATCATCGGAATCTGTTAACTAAAAATCGATTTTCTATTTCGTACCGTCCACAACTGCCGATGTAAATGCGAATTGTTCAACGGCATCAGGGTACGCATTCGCCAGGCATTTCACCGATTTCGCCGCCATTTCCCTCGTTTTATCGTCATCTTTGAGGAAATTCAGCGTGAAATCGTTGATGAAGAGCACTTGCAAAGACTTCTGGGAGGCGTCGTCAGCGACGATCGGAGCGGATTCTGAAAGAGGAATGCTATTTGAAATCTAAATAGTGATCAGTATCCCAATTGATAGATATTTCCTTGGGAAATTTAATTTGGATTGGAGAATTCATCCCTTCATCTTGCGCACTTTCTAACAGGTCTGAATGACGAGAATTCTCGCGGTATGAAGAGTCCTATTTTTGCCGATGGGGTATGACTTTCTAAATTCCGCTCGCCCTGACGTCTTTCTGACCCCGGCTAGAGCAACGACATCAACAACACGCTTGATTTCCGGTTCGGCTTATTTTCTCCTATTGATAAGACGAGGTCTTTGACACGGATTCCGACAACCAATCACTGTCTTGTACATGCCAATCAATTCGGAGAAAATCAACGACTAGGGCGGTCAGAATGAAGAATCCAAATCTACCTTTACTCTATGTCTCTATTTTGTCAGAGAGCGAAAAACTCCGAGCTTTAGTATTAAGAAAATACATGTGGAAAGAATGCAAGGATTGAAAGTCAAAAACTCGCCTCCAACATCGCTTACCTGCAAGGAATACTACAGCCAGTAGAGTCAGAAGAAATATACGGTTCATATCGGAAGACTGAGGAGAATGCTGACCCTTCTTATCATCCTTTTTGTCTATTTATACGGCCTCCTTATCGGGCCGCGCGTAGGAATTCGTTTGAGCGCATACCGAGAGGAGCTTGTAGGATCAACGTATTTTCAAAAGATTTCCAAATTCCTCCCTACTCCCCTTCTTACTTGTCGACGAAAAGTTGTCGATCCTACAGTCTTCCAACAGTCGTTTGGCCAAACGGAGCGCGAGAGTCCGATTTAAAAAAAAACAACTAAACAACTGGTCTTTATTCTGACTTGAATTTCGGATAATGAAATTGTATTAAATTTAAAAGTAAAAAAATTCAGCGGTAGATGGTTCGAAATGTAGGAAGCCGGATTATTCATACTTTTCGGTTCGCTCAAATTTCCTGAACGGTCGCATGATCAGATGGTATGAACAGACGAAGCAAAGCAGAAATACACACTACGTGTTTCCGCGTGTCTTCAAGATAACGGGAGACCGATAAATTAGGCAAGAAATTGAACGAATTCCCGGCTGGTATCGATGAGGGGGAGGGGAGGGACAACAACTTTCTCGCCAGTCAGATAGGAGAAAGAGCTGGCGAAAATAGGAGAGTCGATTTCCGCCAAGCGTCCTATTATCGTCAGAATTTTGGGATGCCGGGAAGCTCAGAGAGCGAGCGTTTCGATAGGAGAAAGGTATGATTTCACGAGTGTCGAAAGGATTACAAGGCCAGTGAAACACATCACGAAACGACACGCAAGCTGAAACTGGAACATTGTACGAAATTTCAACTTTTATTTCGAAATTCTTAGTTACTGTTTATCACGTGTTCGCAACAAAAAGGAGCTGGTTAACTCAGTATTCAATAATGGTATCGGTAAAATCAATTTTTGTGTATAATGGGGTTTCTTAGTTACTGTTTATCACGAGTTCGCAACAAAAGAAAGGGAATAAATTCTCTTCGTTTAGTCCGTTTTCTCCTCTTTCTTCTCCGAATTCAACGGCGACTGTGCGTAGGAATCAGACGAGAGATCGAGCATTGTCGAAGCGCGAGTGGGAATGCACGGTGTCCTGAGGGGAAGTTCATAGGTACGGTAGGCAAGGGTACGGTAGGTCAGGGTAACAATGTTGGCAAACTCTTTCTTCTGCACCCGCACAATCGTGCTGATATCTACGCCTTTAGGGCACGGAAAGTGAGGGTTATGGTATTGGTAATATCACCCATCTCAAACGGTTAGCGAGTTTAACAGTCTGAATTATCAAGACCGACACCATTGGGTACTGTAGGCTAGGATTACAGTACTTGGTGCTCTGGAGCGCTCGACGCGCGCGTTCCTCCGCCTCGCGTCGCATCGCCCGCTCGTACTCGCCGCCGTACAGTTTGCGATAGAACTGCAAGCAAGGGGAGAGTTACACTGCGCGAGTACACGAAAATGGTCCCTAGTAATCATACAGTGGCTTACCTCTTCCATCTTGTAGGCGCGATCGTCGAAGAAGAGTGCCTCCCAGAGCGTGCGCGGCTTGGGAATCTCAATCTTCACCTGCGAAGGCGATCGTTTGTGATTGTATGGTACGGTAGGATTGGGGGATACGGTGGATATTCAGGGTATACGGTATTACATCGACGCCGGCCGCGGGCGTTACACAATCGTCGATGAATCCCATCTCGTACTCGAAATTCTTCGTCAGATTGAGAAGATTCGCTTCGTCGAAGACGAGATTCTGAAAGGAATATCGATTTTGTGTGGTGACAGTACAATATCCGAATACGGTATGATTGAGCTATCGAAATTTTCTCAAACATACACAATTCTTGTTCAGCTTGTACGAATGCACCGCGAGCCAGTGATAGCAGAAGAGGGCTGAAGGGGGAACGATCAAAGTCCAACGATCAGAGATCAAAGTCCAAAGATCAACCAACCTGCGAATGGCGCGACGGTGCCCACGATGGCATCTCCCAGCAGTCTCTGCAGCGCGTGCAGCAGCAGGCTGCAGCTGCAGATGAGCACGAGGGAGCAGACTGTCTCGGCGAACGTGCGACCTGAGAGATACGGTAGGGGTTGGGGGTACGGAAGGGGAGACGGTAGGGGTTAGGGATGCCGATTCGATGGCAATGCAATCTTATCGCACTTGCATTTTCTCTTCGTCTGCTGTCCCTCTTCCCTACTTGCGATTACAACGCATGACAATGGGAAGAGCGTGCGATGACATCACCATCGAAAATGCAATCCTACTGGGGGTACCCTCGCGATACCGTACCCCCACCGTATCCTACTATAGGATACGGGGGGGGGGGGTACGGTATCGCGAGGGTACGGTATCCTCACCGGGCTTCAGATTCTGCTCGTCGTGGTCGGCCGAGTGCGAGAGCATCTGCAATTGTTTTATTTTACACCGTGTAAAATCTACAGTATCCCTTTGCACCGAGCCAACATGGTTTTCATGTTAAAAGGCGAGCCAGGTCCCACCACGACATTTACCGTACCCTACTTCACCGTACTCACCGGCTCGCTGGGCGGATCGTGATCCTCACTGTCCTGCGTCATCTCGGGAATCAGCTGGCCACTGGTGCTGAAGAAGATCAAAGATCACAGATCACAGATCAAAGATCAAATACCATCCCTACCGTCGACGACGAGACGAAGGATTGGGAGAGGGAATCATCGGCCGACCGAGTGAACAGAGGGAGAAGAGTGGAAATGAAGGAAGAGTTAAAGTTGTTATTGAACGAAATGTAAATTGCATAAATTGAAATTTCAAAATAATTCATAATTAAAATCTCTAATAGAATTAATCGATCGCACAAAGAGCAATGTACTTTCATAATGCGCAAACTTTAAAAAATAAATTATCACATAAAATTGAATAAAGTAATGTATTTTTAGACTAACATAGACTAACATAGCGATGGACATAATCTACAGAAGACTGCACGAGACCATCATCAGCATTCAGGTGGGTTACGTTATCGTGGTGTACTGTAGTTATAGTATCTGACAATCCCTCGGGTTACGATAGTCCTGAATAATGATTTTTTATGCAGCAATACTGTTTACCGCATTTTTTGATTATTTTTTCTTTTGAATAAATCATATCTGTCCTCATTACAGGACGGCAAGATCGACCGTCCGGAGTGGGTGCGCATCGTGAACTGATCGGATATAATAGCAGGAATAATACGAGAAAATGGCAAACTCCCGATTTCGTATGATACAATATGTATGAGCGATAAACTGTGCATTTCTCAATGTGTATATTTCAATGTGTATTCCGATTATGATAGTATGATGAGAAGTGATTAAAAAAACGCTTGATTAAATTTTTAAAGAAATTAAAGATGAATTATGAATCAATACTGCTCCAAAACCCAAAAACTTTATCGAGTAATAATTAATATGCAACATAATATAGATAAATAATCAAATTGAGCACAGTAACTCGCGTCCGGGGTGTCTAATATTTTGCACATAGCACATTGGCGAAATCTAACATTGTTCGTCATTGAGATCATATTTTCAACTCGAGATATGGAATACTTGATGAAAAATTCCTGTTTTGGCACAATAAAATAATTGTGGCACAGGCCGAATACGAGAGGCGGAGGGAATGAACAGTGTGTGAGCAATACGGGATGTCGTCTCTTCGTTTATCATGCTCTGTTGAAGTTACTAGAGTGTGCATGATGAAACGAGTACCCGTATTTAGAAGTGTGGGAGAAAATGGACATTTACAGGCTCTCTTACACTTTCTGAGAGTTGAATAGGAAAGGAATCGAAAGGAAGTTAGGAAAAGTGATTGGTCGGGCTTCATCCTTTCAAATCATGATGCTCTCTCCATCATCCAATTTGAACTCGGAGATGGGCGTTCGGCTAGCGATCACTGCTGCTCCGTTCTGGAATAATCATGATCATCTTTCTGATTTTTTTAAACAGTTTTTTTCGGAAACGCTAATTTCTGCGTTAATGATTATTATGACTAGTGAAGTTTTTGATGTCGTTATTTGTTAAAATCATCAGAAAATGAACGAACCCGTTCGGTTCCCTTGATGAGCGGACTCTTCTCCCCACACGCCTTCCCATTGACTCCGTTTCCATTGAGATCTGGCTTGCAAGGAGTGGAGGGGGGAGTGCGAGCGGCCATCGAATCCACCGGGGCTGCAACAATTATTATTGTCATCTATTTGTGGTATTAATGTCGTGTCCTTGTCACTCCATTTTTTGCAAGTAATGTTGATATTTTGCACACATATTACAGATTTGAATTCGTTTTCTCATTGAACTGCTCAATTTCTTAGTAAATGTAATCAAATCTTCAAGTATTCTCAAATTTTGTTTATTTCTAGTTGTGAACTTGCAAGATCTGAAGCGCATATTCGGACAAGATTGGATAGACAACTGCTACGCCTCAGAAAGTATTGCGAAATTGTTTTCATCGGACAATTGTCGCATATTTCTTTCGTAATATGCTCAGAATAGCTCACCGGCATGGTCACTCGGTCCTTCTAGTTGAAAACTTATTTTATAATATAATTATTCCGTAATACAATCAAAATTTAAACAAAAACTCTAGTGATGAAAACATAATTAAAATACCATTTTTTTCCTTTTTTTTTTAAAAATAAAAACCAGCTCACCCGCATGGCCATTGGTCTCCGTGCACTCTGTAAACTTGAGCGTTGGAGGTATGCTGCTCACAATTGTTCCGTGCCCTCTCCGACCGCCCCGATGCTGCTGCAGCTGCAAGAATGGGTTGGTTAGCTGCAGCTGCTGCGACTATAACTATTGTGTGCGAGTGAGTGTCAGTGTGCGTGGTTGTGGAAACATTAGGGAGTGCGCAGGCTAAGAGTCGAACGCCGCATGCGCAACCAAAGTTGTGTTAATATTAGCATAACGAAACAGATGGTCAGCTCCGAACAAGCAAGCTGTCCTAGGGAATGGTGAGATGCATTCAGGTAGGACGGACATATCATCGGCGCTTATTCAGTTCTGGCCATCCCATTCAATTTTCGGTACACCCAGGCCGAAAAGTACAGAGTTCATATTTTTCATAGTCCAAAAAATTGAGATCTGGCTTAGCCACTGATTAAGAGCCGATGCTGGACACCCCGGGGGCGTCAACACCTCAAGCGGGTCAAGTCTATTCGGTCTCACGATGGAGTATGTGCGCATCGGTTCGAAGCTAGGCGAGAAAACCTCGTTGCAATCGTCCAGAGAGAAAGGAGCAATGTCCTTTAGCCCGTGCACTTCCTAAACACACGACGATTCAGGGGGTGGTCTATCATAGGATACTGAGTAGTCTTCGGCTTGGTGGGTGGTGAATTGCTGTGTACTGAGTGGATAAGATCAGCAAACCTTTCGCGCAATCATCCTCTGGCTGCACTCAGTACACAGCAGGATGGTCTATGTATCTCATTTCACAGTAGTCTCTCGGTTCTCTGACTGACGAGGGATAAGGCAAAATGAAGAGACAGAAGTGCATTCATTTCATGTATTCCTCGTTTTGCATCGACACTCCCCTACTTGGGATTGTCGAAATCTACAGGGGGAAAAGAAGAATCGCAGACGTTCCGGATTGGCATTTGGCCGCTAATCAATCTGCGCACTTGACTCACAACGATGAAATCTACGCAAATAATCTTTTTTTTGTCTAGATTACTCTAGACTAAATATGGTTGTTCTTTCTGATGAAAAATATTGATTATCGCGGATCGGTCGACTCTTAGTGATTTCTAGACCTTTTTGCACACCGCTTCGAATGAAGATAATCACGAAAATTATTTTATAAACAAAGAGATACATTTCTGCGGATACTTTGCAGTTTAGAATATTTCAATGATTCTTTCCAAATTGTCGTCAAAATTACCTGTCTATTCAGTAGACCGTACAGGACAAAATTGGAGGCTGAGTTGACGTAGGGAAGCGCATGAACGAGGTACATGATGTAGATTACCTGGATTTAATCAAATTATTGTTGACAAACTCATAAAATCCCATTGAAAATGGTCTTCTTAGCGAGAATAGCGAAAAAATAATAAAGTAATGACTTTCGAAATTACCTGAGCTTCGATCGCTTTCGGTTCTATAGTGTAGAACTCGCGGATGAGCTGGTAGACAACGGACATCCAGTAGGGCGTCCTGAATTATATTTATATTTATTTTTATTATTATTTTTATTTAAATAAATAAATAATAATTAATTACCAGCATAGGAAGTGGAAGAAGCAGATGAGAAGGGTGTAGCAGGCGATACGAAACACGGGAATTTTATCGTCGATGCGCTTGCCGCGAAGACCCTGAGGAGATCAAAGATCAATTCTACTCGTCGTAGTACTTACAGAAAAACTTGTGAATGTTCGGGAGTAGAATCCTTTCAAATATTCTATATTTTATGTCATGGAGCATGTTTAGTGATTCAGTTCAGACAAGTATCAAGAATGATAAACATGATTAGTGGCTCACCTTGGACATTTTCGATTGCTGGAACAGCCTAGCGAGCATAGCATAGTAGAAGTAGATGAGCAGACAGAACGGAACGAAATATGCCTGAATTTTAAAAATTATTTTATTAGTTAGATCAATTGTTCATCTATTCTCCATATTGTTTTCTTCGAGACCTTTGCGGTCGCTCCATTTTTTTGTAGTTTGCGTGCATTTTTCAATCGTTCTCGACAATTTTCCCTATCCCTAAGGACTTTCTATCGATTCTTTCTGCCTCTCGTATTCAGTGCATTCCATTTTGAACACTTCGACAGACGCGAAAATACTATGCCATTCATAGGCATTTTCTCACTTTCCCCCCGCGAGAACTCGGGCTAAATTCGTAATGAATTGTGAGACAAAGGAGATGTCTGAGCTACCGGAAGTGGACAATAAGGAAGAGAACCACCAAACGCTTCGTTCATTTCACATGTTAGATGTGATGGGATGAACGGGCCTCAAGATCACGAACATTGACCGCATATTTGCTGGTTTTGTTGTACGATATTAGAAATGTGGGTGAAAATTTGAAAAAAGTCTTTGCCCAGATTAAAACGCGGTCCGCGTAAGAGCGGGGGAGGGGGTGGCACAGTAGCCAAAAATGGTCTCCGGGGGTTCAAACTTGGTGGGTAGACTTCCTAGGGGTGGGATACACTTCAGCCAAAAATTTGACCTCCAAAGTTGATCTTTGATCTTTGATCTCGGAAAATTTCATCTACATTTTGCCCCATCATGTCATATACCATTGGAAAGAACATCAAAAGTTATGTATGAATCCAACATTTCGTGGACCTAGCACTTTTCGTTTTCGAAAAAATCGATAAAATATCGATTTTTCGTGTTTATATTTTTTCAAAAATTTGTTTCCCTATGTTCCAAAAAGTTTGAACCCCCGGAGACCATTTTTGGCTACTGTGCCATACCCCCTCCGGATCCCGACGCTCTTACGCAGACCGCGTTTTAATCAATGGATCTTGAAAAAACTTACAACAACAAAAGTGAGAACGATAAAGATGATAAATGTCTGCGGAGGCATGTCGTCCACACATCTGAAATTAATTTCTGAACTTTTCCAGATATTTTCTCAAATTAAAATCGAAAAATTCTCGGAAATTGCGGGCAATTGCAATGAAATTGGATGCGAATTCATGGAATCTAGCACGAGAATAAATTAGGTTCACGGGGGAAGAAAGGAATGATTTTTGAATTGTTAGAGGAATGAACAAGTGAATATCCGATGAATAATTCACTTACTTGTTACAGTACAATACGTGTAAGCTGTTTGTGTCGTTGTTGAACTGCTGGTCCATTGCATACGTCTAAACATATTCATTTTACTGAGATATCGTGCGTTTGAAATGCTCAGCAAATGAGATGTGCTGTTTAGCGAGCTATAGATTGTCACAGAGAGAGGGCGAGGAAAGGAAGGGGGGGAGGAGGACAGTTGACTACCGCCTCCTCCCGGCCTCTTCCTTTCTCCGCCCCTCGAACGTTCGTCAAAGGTCAGCTACGAGTGGAATGGAAAATAATCTTACGATAAACCCAAAAAATGTACCTTAGACCGAGCATTGTAGATCATAGGGGAGATCAGTGAACAGGAAATGAGAAACACTCCTCCAAGTATCAAGAAAACCTTGCTCGGTGTGCGCAGATTTGTCTGAAATCAATCAATAATTGATCCACAAATCGATAATTGATTTTCCTATGTACCGTACCTTGAGGGGATGACACACTGCAAGATATCGATCAACTGAGAAGGCAACGAGTATGAAGTTGGAGAAGATCTTGCCTGAATTTTATTTTAAAATAATTAAATTATTACTTTTTAAAATTAAAAATCTCACTGATGTGCTCCAATAACCGGGACAACTTGCACGCGTATGAGCCGAAAATCCAGAATCCGAGGATCTGAAGCGCATTTGTTTTTTTGTGTTCGTGTTTTTGTTGTTGTTTTTATTTGATGTCTTTTGTTTACCTGGTCCAGAATCGTCATCGGTAACGGCAGCATCGACAGGAAATCCGTAATGCACAGTACGGAGAGATAGGTGAGCGTGGTGTTATGTCGCATTCGAGCTCTGTAAGAAAACATTCGATGATGTTCATTCCAAGACCACAACTAATGTGAGCAATCTCAGTACATATGGCCCGTTCCATGTGGTTGAAAATCGCAAACAAGTTTAATGAACTCTACTTTATGCTCACGAGTTATTCTTAGACTTTATGTATCTCACGTTTTATTCGAATCTTTTTCTAACAGTTCTTAATGACAATAACATTTGATTTATCTCCCTAAACTCACTTCGAATTGTCATTTTTCACATAGTGAACGATGGCCAGAATCGCAACGTTGCCGCACGTGCCGATGATGAAGAGCATGCCGTAGAACTGAATCGATTATGCTTTGTATTTTCTTTATTTCACAAGTATTTCGTCATGGCCCTTGCTGTCCTCAATGGTCTAACTTCCTCTCAAAGTGTGAAATATGGAAAAATTTTAGTGCACAATAAGAGAATCGACGAAGTAATAAAATTAATGGATCCCCCTATTCTTCTCTATCACAAGAAAATGTTAAAGTGTACGAGATATTTAGGAATCAATGAATATCATGGTTGTTCTCTTTTGTGCCTGACTTCTGATGAATACCAGCATTGTATTTCCCTCCAATCTCTCCCTATTGCTTTCCGCTATTCCTAACTACATTTATCGTGATTATATCGCGATAGCTTACCGCTACAGCACGATAAATGAGCCGGCGTCTCTTCATTCCTAACACTCTTTCGTCACTCGAGGGGGCGAGAGAGTGATAGGAATGAAGAGACGGTGGCTCATTTCTCTAGCTCTACTTACCGCCGCTATCCACATGAGAAACGGCCTGCCAGAGTTGTATCCAGCAGCCGGAAATTGAGCGTGAAATGTCATCTGCAAAGAGCCAATATCATTATTATTCGATCAGCATTCTCGTCTCTTCATTTGGCCGTGTCCCTGGTCAGTGATTTTGGGGCCTGTCGAGAGGCCCAACAAGGCCCAATAAGGCCCTACTTCCTCTCAATCAGAGGTTTCTCGGTGCATTCGCAGTCATTTGGCCGTATACGCCCAAACATTTACGAAATGTGTGATGACGTCAGTGTTAATCCATATTTTGAACAACACACCTTCTAGTGGCTGATTAGAAACCCCTCACTGTTAAAATGTTTACATTTTTTTTCCTTTTTGTGGTGGTATTTTTTTATCATAATCTTCTCACAAATACCATCTCGGCAATTGCCCTTTCTCAAAAATTACCGCGCACTCGAGGCAAATTAGCGTATATATTCGTTTTTAGCTGTCTAACAGTGTCTAATTCGCTTCTACTGAAGTAATCGCAGTGACTTGTTATGGTGAGGCGACCGAAAACCATCTGCGGGGTCTCATGACAAATACTCTCCAAACATTTTCGAAATTCATCACCCAAGCACCTGAGCAGCATCGACTTTCACCTGCTTTCAAATGTTTTCGATTTCTGGGCCCAACCTCGGCGCTAAAATCATGGGATCCCTCGTCAGAAATTCCACTGCACTGACTGTTTTTGTCGCACGCCTCTCCGTCTACCGTTCCTTTCCGTCCCTCCAATTTTCCCTGTTCCTCCAAATTCTTTTTCTCACATAATTCGCAGCGGCGTCGCGCAATTGGACTATTCTTCGTCTTCTATTCCCATCCCCTTTTGTCACCCCTTATGAAGACCTTTTAGGAGTGCAGGCATTGTCGTCTGGGGACTATGAGGCGCATACGAAATCCGGTCAGAAAATTCGAGAGAGCAGCTGAAATGAAGATGCTAAGAACATCGTGTATTACAATGTTCATTGAGCATGCATGAAATGGACGTCTCTTCGTCAGATGAGAGCAGTACCGTAATCCCCCCGAGAGGCGAGGTCGGTGATGATCATTCTAGTCCCAGGGCAATTATCGAAAGCTCTCCTGCACTAATAATAAGTGGTGAGACTCTAAAATTGGCGCGTGCGGCCACTAGAACAACTATTGGTTTAATTCACCCGGAAAATTGTCTACGTGGTAAAATTGAAACGAAACATCACTCCGATCAAATGTTTGTATAGAGCGATAATTATGCATTGAAATTGAAAGAGTCAAGATCTTATCAATGAACAGATTACACATGAAGCGCAGGAAGTTAGCGGGAAATGAGAAACGTAGACTGGGATTGTAAATTTCCGGAATCGAGGATGACATTTTGGAAGATCAACGATAGCTGCCATAACACTTTTAATTGCCCCCTCTTTCCCTAGTCAATTATTGTGGAATCGCAAGTAAAGGCGATCTTGCAAGCGACGGCTGCAGAAAAGCAAGCGAGATAAATACGAATTATGCCTAATAGCAGCATTGAATGATGTTGAAGAGCACTCGTAGAATAAAGATCGCAGTATAAAACTCACCACAGGTATCCCTTCTTCCGTATTATTCGCAGAATAGAGGTACTCAGTGATGTAGGGAACATTCGTGTCCATCTCCACCACATCTTCGTACTCACTCATGGCTGCTCTCCTGGTTCCGGGTGGTCAGAAGACTAGAGGAAGGGGGGAGGGATATGTGATATCACCCCGTGCGTCGGTCGAGACAGACACTGGCCTCGCAAGGGAAGAAGTTGAGAGGGGGGGGGCTGCCTGACTCCGCCCCTTCTCTTCGCCCCGCCCGAGAATGAACGCACACGCGCAACAGGCAGATTATAAGTAGACGAGGGAGGCGAGGAGAGATGCGCTCTCCTCTTTTTGCACACTCTCTCGCAAGCAGGTGAAATAGAAAGAAGAGAGAAACACCCCATTTTTTGGAGGCGACGCAACTGAATATTGATGAGGTATAATTTGAATCCGCTCGCCCGGGCGTTGAGAGACGATATCCTATTTCCGATGCCCAGTCCCCCTTTAAGGGGGCTCGTTGACGTTTCCGCTACCGCTTAGAAGGTCCATTTGAAGAGAATTACATAGTGTTCAGAATACGATAGCCCAGTGGTCGAAAAGATCAGGCTGATGAGAGATAGCAGAGATTTAGCGTAAATTAATAGCAAGGTGCGCCAGCATCAAGTGATTTTAGAGCGTCTTGTGACGACAATACTCTACTTAAAAAACTTACATTAATCGGCGGTTCGACTGGTGGCGGAAGGCCGAACGTTAGAAGGGCCTGAAAATATATTTATTTAAAATTATTTAAATAATAAAAATTACATCGGCAAATCGCTTGGAGGACGCTTCGTCGGTTATCTGCCAGAACATTAACTCGGTCGGATCATCCGGATAGTTGACAACGTCGTCGGATGACGTCATCTTAAATACTAATGATAGTAACTTTTTCAAAATGTATTATCAAAATTAACACGGCTCATGAACAAACGCGAGAAATTGCGAATTATCTTGCTAAACCACGAATTGGAATATTAGGCAATGTTGTCAAATGAAATAATATTGCATTGAAACCATAATCGCCGTTCTTTTACTGTTACAGATACGGTGTTTTATCAGAGGTAAATCTGTGGGAACTTTGAAACTTTGCGTTGGAACTTTTTCAAGAATGCAGAATGATTACTTCACATGAACGAATACGGAACTTTTGCATCACACAACTAAACTCTAAATCGAGATGGGGGGAACGAAGCTATTCGAATTATGCCAGTTTCTCCCACTCGAGTCTCTAGAGATACTTCGTGCAAAGAAGATGCGAATTAGCAACTCTTCGCTTCTTTTTAAAACGCGGTCTCGGCAAAAACGTAGTGATTTCGAAGGGAAACAGAAGCTGGAAAATCATTAATTGGTGTTTAGTCCAGCAAAAGAAGATTTTGATTCGTAGAAATCGAAATATCCACTTTTAAAATGCAGATAACGCGATAAAATTACGAATGCTAGCAAGTCGTGACGGGTTTTTTTGCGTGTGCGCGACGCAGTATCGGAGGCAAAAGACGGAGGCAATAACAGGGAAGTGACTGAGAATGACAAGGATACATGCTGGAGGGAGGAGGGAGAAGGGGTGGGGATCGAAGGAGGTTTAGTGGTCAGCACCGCATAGCATGATGCATTCCACTGGAAAAAGAATTTGTGAAAACCCGCAATGTTCAATGTTTGTTTTGTTTTTCCTTGCAAGTACAGCAACTATATCTAAATAAATGCCTAAGCGAGAATAGAAAAAAAACAACAAATAATATTGTTTCTCGGACAAGGTGAGTTACGGAAAAATTGAGGTTTTTGAAGACTAGCTCAACAGACTGAGAATGACAAGGATACATGTTTGAGGCGTGTTTCAGGGTAGGCGAGAAAGGGTTTGGTGGGGATCGACAGCGACATAGTGGTCGCATATCTTGACTGACATTAGTGAATGATTTGCAAGTATAGAAGCAGTTAAAATCGTGAGTGACTTTAGAAAAAAAACTTAGATTCTTAGACAAGGGGATGATTTAGATACCTACACAACGGTGTGAAATTTGGAGTTCATTCAATCAATAATTACGCATCGACAGATAGGAACAATGACTTATACGCGGAACGGTTTATTAGTCTCCTCTCCGTCATCCCCACTCACCCCTTCCCCCTCCCCCCTCGCTCAATGCAAATGTCCTCAGTATCCATGGACAGGTGTCGTCCAGGAAAAACGGCGCGCGTTTTTCCGTATATGAAAAACGTGGACACTGCCTGTCTCTCTTCGTTTCGCATGATCTCTCGCTCTCTCTAGCTGCCTAGAAAGCTTTCGGGATGGGCCTACACGGGGACTATTGCATCACTCAACCGGGCGAAAATCTCTCGCATTCGGCCCATGGCAAAATAGCGTGTGTTGTGAATGCGACGAATGACGGAAGACGAAGGAAATCATGACAGTATCGCTAGATAGCTACTAACGGACTTATTCATTAGGCCCTAGCACTCGTAAAAGTCAAATTCCCAAGAATCCTGGGTCCAATTACTTCCTCTTGCCTACCGTACTTCTCGGGTCCGTCTGACAGACTATTACTCAACAATTCGCGCGCCCTGATGGACTACGCTCTCTCACTTTTGCCTGATCTCTAAGAGGTTAGAGAAGGCGAGAGAGCATGGGAAATGGAGAGACGAGACTAACGTGCAAGAATGAATAGGAGTGAAGATTGACTCTCGTTGGACGAAGAAGAATGGGGAAGAGGGATGGCTGAGGATGGGAAAGAGGAATGCGGTCCTAGCGGGAACAGGAACAGGGGGGCTAAATGGGAGGTATAGAAGGAAGGGGGGGGGGTCGAGCCATAGAGGTGGGAGGGTTCTGAATTATTCGGATGCCTCCCCTGAGTAAGACACTAGGCATTCTGTATGGACTTTCAACGGTTAGAAGGAGTGAGATAGCGTGTGGAATGGGGAGAGCTCAGACTGTCTGTGGATGAATGAGAACGGAAAAGAGTACGGTCAGTCGAGACTAGGCAGGAAGAAGTGACGTTCTCGGGTAAAAACAGGAGTTGAGAAATGGGTGGGATTAGGGCTGTCAAAATTGAGATTGTTTCGTGGCAAAATGTGCACTTTCTAGGGATGAGACATGCATGGACCCATTTTTCATATTGGAGAAACATTCTTGTCTCTGCGTTTCGCGCGCTTTTTCCCTGTCAGAGATGCGAAAGTGAAATGAGGGATGTGTCGCATTGTGTGATGAACAGCGGAAGTCTTGGTCTCAGTTGTCAAAGAGAATGGACACCAGCGCCTTTTTAATACCTACCATCGCTCATTCTGCGAAAAGAAAGGAAACACTCTTCATAGTGAAACCCCATTTTACGTAGGACTGAAACCCCCAAACTAGTTGCTAGTATTTGCTCAAAAAAGCTTCACTCTGAGTGATCTATTGATATTGAAAACCGGAGAGACAAATGTGGGAGGCGAATTCTTCATTAGGTAGCTTGTGCCTAGATAAGACAATGATTTATTGCAATAGAAATTTGCTGCGCGCCCGCTACAAATAGTGCCTGCCACGAATGTTACTGGTATGATTACAGTAATAAATTATTTATGGCCATAAACCACTTGATTGAGCCAGATAAGCGGATTAGAAGTGTAAAGTTCACAGATATTGATGGTATTTGTGTTTAAATACGGAACGATTAGGACGGGATGAAACTCTCAAACATTGAGCGCGAGCATAATTGAGATCGCAAAAATGATTAGATTGCATGGAAATGGTCAACGTGAAATTCACTGTTATAAATAGCGCTCTCTTGGTGGAAATTATTCCGAATTAAAAAAAAGAAATATCAACTGAATTCAAACGCAGCTTCCATAGATCGAAACCTTATGACTTCTCCAGTCTCTGGGCAGGAAAGTGTGGGGCCTACGAATGTGTAGGTAAGTGTGAGAAAGTACGAGCGCTCTCATGTGATTTCGCTAATGAACTATGGGGCACTGATGGGAGTTGAAAGAGGCGCTCCGAATAATGGGAGCCTCAAGAAAAAGCCGCGATGGGCAGATAATGTGTCGGACTAATGGCCAGAGTGGAGGCCCAAAGATCTTCCATTCGCCTAGAGTTAGAGACCAGAGGGACCGTGGGAAGAGCGGAGAGGCCTATGATCCGCTCATTTATTTCGAAAACACTCTGCCGCTTATGAATCTTCCGTATGAAATGAAGCGGCGTCGTCGTCGGATCGAAATTGAGAAACTTCACTTGCGAAAATAGCGGCGCCAGCCACCTCCGCACTCAATAAAAAAAAAACAATTTCAGGGAATATTCGGGACGGATTTCGGGGGTGCGTCTAGAGTTTCCGGGATGTGCAACAGAAAAAAAATGTTTCGAATACTTTGCGGGAGGCGCAGTTTCAGCGAATAAAGAGTTCCGAATAAAGAGCGAATAAAGAGACATGAGAGTTCCGGTGTGTCTTCGCTATTCTTCTCATCATTTCGTTTATTCTTGATAGAGAGTAAGTGAAATGATGAGAAGATTAAGAATTTGAAAGTCAAACCACCTTTTGAAATGGGAACGAGAGTTGAAGTGGTTGATCTTGCGAAATTGAACAAAGTCAAGAACGTTGGATTCGAAGAAAGGGTTGCCGAAAGGTTGGGGCAAACGCAAATTTGCGTGCGTTTCTCAAGAGGGGCTGGCGGTTGGGGAAATCCGATACTCGCGGGTGCGATGGTCGCCAACCTTCCTGGTTATATCACTAGAATGCGCGTGTATGCAGGGAGGAAGGAAGCGATGTGTGGTGGCCCCAGGAAGTCGCACGGTATACTTTTTTGACCCGATCTGAGGTCGGTGGTCGCTAGTGGTCCGGATGCAAGGAGCAGGATATTTTCAAGAAAGTAAATAAAAAACAATAAAAAGCGGGAGAACATTTTTCACAGGGACATGTCGATTCAATCACAGTAGCTCAGGAAAAACTTCTTATGTAAATTCAACAGCAGGTGAAACAAACCGATTTTCGGTGTTCAAAAGACAAATGTTAAATGACGATTCAGACACCTGCGTGTTTGGCCTGATCTCGAGGGTAGACTGGCACTGAGGAAGTCTCGAGTTCAGTGTGAAACAGCGCCGTGTTATAAGTAATCCAGTACATGGGCAATGGACCGAAATGAGCGTGATGTTGAGAAGTGAAAGCCGCTTGCAAAAGGAAAAACACGATTTCACAAATCCAATTGTTGTTGTTGGTGTGGTCTTTCTTGTTGAAAAACGCACGAACGCAGAGATGCGCCAATACGTATAAATGGAGCAGGAACTAGGCAGGCGAGAAATTGAGAAATATTACATTTTTAATCTCCTTTCAAGAAAGGCAGAACGCTCATTGCATGTATTTTACGGAACAATACGCGGAAAGGGAACAGGGGGAACGGAGGGAGGAGAATAGAGAATGAATGAGGGAGAAGTGGTGTGGGAAATGCAGCATGATTCCGTGTGTGCGAATGTTTACCAGATTATATAAGCTTTCTCGCTCTGCCGACAATAAAGATTGGTACAATAATAAAGATTATTGAGCTGCTATATAGCAATTCCGTGTGCATGCGTGATAGAGAGTAAGGAGAGAGATATATTGCACAAGGTGTTCACAGGGTGATCATTACCCTGCTAGATTGCGAGATTACGCATAGGGTTCTCTTATTGGAATGATACTAGCTCGGATTCCGATGATAACCTAGTTCGTGAGAGCAAAAAAACCGGTTGATTGTGCCAGTACGGACCCGAGAGCGAAAGAATTGAAATTTGTTGGTTCTCATCTAGTTCAACCGGATGTTCTCATCCGATCTAGCGCCGTTGGAATTTATTCCGGAATTCCAAGAAGGCGGAACAAAGTAATTGCCGCTTATTCAAATGTCAGATGTAATAGATAACAAAAACCCATTTATCTGTTCTGTGCTCTCTTCTCTTCGATCACTGTCCGAAAATTCGAACGAAATTAAGAGAGAAACTAATCTTGATAGCCTCTTTTTTCTTACCGCGAAAATAGGGAAGTATTCGAACCTTGAGAGGCAAAATTTTATTTACAGTAAACGGCCAGTCACTCAACGCCTTGCAAGAGGGAAACTCGGTTATTAGAGATCTCTCTCAATTTCACGCGATCTCTCGCCACTCTGACCGATTATAAAGCGGGCGAAATGAAGAGGCTTCTCGCTGAAACTCGTCAAATCGCGGCCGCCACATTTCTCATCATTCATTACACCAAGAATATTGTTGCCAGTTTTGAGCAACTGGCCGGTGTTTTTAGCGCATTTTTGAGAACATTTTGCGATAAATGTAAATATCTAGAAGACCAAAAGACGACTCATCTGTTGCATCGCACCACACAGCCAGCGAGCAACCGGCAACATTAGCGGGATTACAATTCGTTTAGACTACTCTAGGAGAGTCGAATGAGCCGCATTGCCCATGCTCTCTTACTTGCTAGAGAAACAAGCGACTACGCGAAATGAGGAGAATCACTCGTCTCACTTTGCCTTCTTTCCCTTGCCTTTGTGACAATTGGGCGTCAACCAATTGTCGGTTACATTTTGATGTGTTTTTCTCAGAAAAAGTGCTAACATCATTACCGGTATCGGCGCACAATTAACGCTCTCAACTGTTTGTCACTTGACCATTTTTCGCCGAGAGATAACGAGAAGGAGGATAAGGGGAAGTGATTGAGGCAGGCGATCAAAGGCGCTCAACAGTTTCTCGAATTTACTACGTGTAAAGCCGACCCACATTCTACCGTAATGGGCTTGCGAGCTGGAAACCCATTCAGGCGCAGGAAATGGGTTTTCCAGAGCAAGAGAATGATGTGAGGGAGAACATCAGAGGGCCGAAAAATGGTGCTACTGCCAAATTAGCCATTACCCATCAGACACGGGCGGAAATAGGGCAGGAAATAGGGATGGATAGTAAGAGAAATAATGGCGCGGCGAAACAGGATTCGGGCCTGGTCAGGAAAGAAGGAAGAGAGGCATCTCATTTGGCTCAGAGAGGCGGCTATTTTATGCGAGCTCCTTCGGCTCTCTTACTCCTTCACAAAATCAGATAAGAATCTGAAGCGGCGCGAGAAATTTGCGAGCGCCGACCGCCGAAAACAATGGGAATAAAAAATAATTGATGGCGTCATTCGCGGGCTTTCGGTACAATTGCTGAAGAAGAGGGCATACCGTACCTTACCAGTCTAGTTTTTCCGGCCTCGCAGCCAATTAGAATGCATAAAGCGAGTTTGACGAACCATTTTTCACAGACCTGCCCTCATTTTAGAGTGCGAAATTGTGGGCATATTTCGCGTACAAAAGGGACTCATTCTTCCCGTTTAATGCATATCGAATAACGTAACATACGAGAATGAATGCGCGTGGCTCACCGAGAATAATAGTGGTGAAACTAGTAATGCAAGCGGACAAAGGCTCAGGCTTTCGCTTTCCAGAATCTGAAAGACCATACGATTTTTGCAGCATTTTCAGGGTGCGAAAACATGGGTGAAGCTCGGGTGTTGAGGGAATGCCACTTGTGTACCGGCCTGTCCTCATATTGTGAGCACTAGAGCCTGACATAAATTAATTTTAATTATTAACATGAGACTCTAAAAGGAAGCGGAGGTGACGCGTATAGTTCTCTGCCAATTCCAGGAGGTCTTGAGATCCTCTCATTTCGAAATACTCTCCTGATTCTCAGACCGACGATAGATAAGGCCAGATGAGAAGACGAGAACATTGCTCAATTCGAGGGGGATTCCGAGATCACGCGAAAGAGAAGATTACAGAGAGTTCATTCTGCGGAATGGACGATGGTCGCCCTCCTCATTTCGCGTGCTCTTTCGGGTATCTTCCTCCTCCATTCAAGGACCATACGAGGACGAACCAAGAGGGACTTCCTCATTCCAGTTACCGGAATAGGCATGGGCCGTGGGCTGTCGGGCTGCTATGATTTCTATTCTTAGCAGAATGATAATGAAGTAATGGTCAAGGTTAAATCTAGTACGGAATTCTCGCTCATCCTATATGAGACAATGAAAAAACGCAGAAAACATGTGCAATATCACAAAAAGTGGGATGCATTCCTCGCTATCGCTCACTGCTCAGATCCACATGATATCACGTAGGGTTAAGGAAACAATTCTTCACAAAGTTCGCGCTACGCAGCACCCTTTTTGCAATAAAAAACACGGGAAACAATAACACGGGGCCTGAAACAATTGAGTATACGTGCGTATATTCGACTCGGAAGAGGCTATTGAAGCGTGAGCTAACTCGGACAAAGAAGCAACACGACAAGAACAATAGCGTGAGCCTTCTTTGCGCATAGATACTTCTCCCTTTCTGTTAGCACAGAATGGCCATTCTGCTTTCGGCTTGACAAGAATCTGCCTCTTCATTTCGCATACTCTCTCAGCGATCCTACAGGCGAGAGAGGATGGAATACAATGAGACTCCTTTCTTGACAAGGGCCCACCCCACAGCAGAGTCACTCAAACGTGCATGATTCCATTGTCACGGTGTGGTCGAAATTCTCAGAAAGTTTCTTGTTCGTTTTCACGAAATAACAATACCTTTGTGAGTGTAAATAATATGTTTGACCACCTTTTTCCTGGTTCAGGCAGTTTCACTTTCCTAGAAAGTACCCAGAAACCCAAACAAGACCAGAAATTGGACACGCGACAAGTTTTGTATGGTAACTGTCGTCCGACGGGTGCAGATACAAATTCTACCGGGAATTGGAGCGGCTTGAGATATCGCGGAATAGGAACGAATAATGGACCAGAAACAAGCGAAAATCGAATGGCAGGTCAATAAAAAAGTAATATCGAGGAAAATATGCGAATCGAAAGCTTTCTATGCAGCATAAAATGTGTAAGAATGCAGATAAAATCTTGCTTGGAAAATGGTTGATAAGAAAAGGTCAGAGCGGGATTACAGTTGAAAAAGATAATCACATTATCCTACTGAAAAATTATTCCTGCAAAATTATGAAATATACTTTTCCGACTCTGAGCAAAATTTTATCGAAAGATTGGAAAAAAAGGAACGAAGGATTGATCAAAATAGATTCAAGTTCGAGCCTAATTGTAAAATCCAAAAGTGATATGTTATCATGATACGTTGCTCAAATTCGGGTCACCGAAGTGAGCAAATGAGAAAAAAATAACTGTAACACACGTTCCGAGTTCCACTACAGAACGAATCCAAATGGCAGCTGGTGCGCACTTTCTCGATTTTGTCGCCGAACAGAAATGGAGTGAGTGAATAAATCAAGTGTGTTTGAGGGGGGGGGGGGGTAGAAATAGAGAGACGAGGAACGGGTGGGAGAAGGAATAGAAGAAAACAGTCCGCTGCAGCACACTACCGCCAAATGTGAAGCGGAAATGGTCCAATTTTCATCGTGCTCTCTCCGTTTCGCATGCTCTCTCGCCTTTCGTGGACAGTTATCGACCAAATTATCAAGCACTATTTACGGACTTCTCAGATCTCGACAATCTACGAGGACAATACGAAAATATACAGAAGCCAAAGATTTCGCCCAAATACGACGAAATTCTTGCGACGAGGGATCCTTGATCCTTGCTCGAAAATATGCACGCTGGACAATAGAGCCGAGCGCCAAATAATTAGGGAATGCGCACGCGTGCTCGTGAAAAATATCCAAATATTCCTCGTGATTGAAATTCCTCGCGAAATTCCGCGAAATCAGCCGGTGGCACTTCCTTAAAAATAAAGGATGTTTTCACTAAACCGGAACTAGCGGCGGCACTATATTCGCGCTAGTAAACAGTCAGTGCCTCTCAACAACTGTTCCGGGGGCACTTTAAATAGGCTCCATGTCGTCTGGTCCTTGGGAGTGTACTTTGGCAATCATAATTGAGTGTGTTGTCTGTCTAGATCAAAGTTGCTCGTCAATAAGTTGAGCATTTTTTTATCATTCGAATTAATATTTGAATTATTTCCCGCAGACACGATTTTGTGGTTTTCTCGGATGGATTGGAGCAGCAAGCACAAATCATGCCGTTCAGGGCTTTGTAGGCAATGGAGATCGACGATTCAAGAGAAGAAAATCGAATCAGGATATGGGGGGAAATGAGGTAGTTACCGAGCGAACGCCTCCTTTGTTCACGAAAAGCAGCGCACGTACAAAGTGAAAAAGGAGAACACATAGTATAACTCTGAAATATTCTTCAATTGGTCGTGCATTGTTTAATAAATCAGTTGTGCTATAAATGTTCGCAAGAGTTCAATCATTTTTTCTGTTCAGCATATAAGCCAGAAAAAGCGCTTGATTTTCGATCATTCATTAACCGTCAGATGAATTACAAGAAACAGTGAACAAAATTCTCGCACTCTAAAATAGCACAAAGGTGTAACATTGATCGCATCCGCCATTTAGACGGGGAGATTCGGAAGAGCAGCCACTGGCGAAAAATATTCGTATAATACGACCGGAAGACAGAACGCTTTATATTTTTATTCCCCGAAACGCCCTCAGAAGGAAGGAAGATCCGCTTTGTTGTTCCGTGAAGGATACGAATCCCAAGAAATGACAAGATGCCATCAATTGCGTCAGTCACGGGTCAGAAGTCTGGATGTCTAGCACCGGAGGTATCATCGTACATTTATACGATCTGTACGTCAGTGGTTTCATCACTATCGCAATAACAAATGCTCGTAAGACAATTGCATTTTCAAAAGGGATGCTTGCCTGATTTATGAAAAGGCCAACATGAACCTAAATTGCATTCTATTTTCAAAGCGAGCTTCAAATAAAGAGCATTCATCTAAAAATAAGGAATAATAATACCAAAATATTCGACGCCGAGTAGGCGCGCGCATTGCCAAAACAGTGCCGTCTACTGAGAATGAATAGCAGCGCAATTATTAGGAGGGATAATTCGCTCAGATAAATAAACGCAGCAATTTCGGCCGCGCAGCGCAGAGTTGAGAAACCTCACGCACATTTTTATTTCGATTCTGGCAATAGGAAGTGAAAACAGAGAAGACGTCTGGGAGCAAAGGCTTCTCAAGGAAGCTTCGAAACTACGCGCATTTTGAACAAAGATGCTGTCGGTGTGTGTGAAATTAGGGATCTTTCTAATTTATTTTCATAGTGTGGCAAAAATATGCAGCGACTGCTTTGGGCTTGGCCGGATAGCAGAATAGATAATAGAGGGTGAGAAAAGAAGAGACAATTGCATTTCAGAAGCCGGTTGCAGAAAAACGGGTGGACTGTTGACAAAGCGGTATTGTTGACACAAATGACGAATGGCTTCTGAAGTGATTCGCATTAATGCAATGCATATTTTGGAGAACAATAAGCCACAACAGACAACAACTGCAAGATATACACATAAAATTTGTGTTCCTTTCCCCCAAAGAGTCAGAAAGATCTATGGTCGGGGAATTGATTATCTAATTATTTAGAATTTGTATATCACTGCGGAAATCAGTACATTTGGAGGACGCACGGCACAACACTTTCTAGATAATAATCGTTAATTCAATTTCGTCGGTCAGACACGCGAGCAAGTATGAAAATCGGGAAAAAGCGAATACTTTATCACTTTCTCATATTTTGTGATTGTTTATCGTCAAGAAAATTTCAAATATCGAAGAACCGGTTGTTCAATTAATAATTCATTTATCACTACGGACAGCAAACAAGAACGATTTATGGACTCGATAAATAACATGCAGCAGCACTCTTTAATACCCGGGCGCGGTGCGCGGAGGCGGGCAGTGGTCGCAGCCGCCAGTGTGGCCGGTCGGACCGGCTGGACCCGGGTTGCCGGGGGCACCCGGCACGCCGGGGCCGCCCGGTCGACCGGCATCGCCCACGTCTCCGGGCAGACCGTCGTTGCCCGGCGCTCCCTGCGATCCGGGAGCGCCGTTGGCGCCCGGGGCGCCAGGGGCTCCGGGCTGGCCCGGCGGGCCCTCGGGGCCGGGCACCTCATTGACGTTGCCGGGTGCGCCGGGCGTGCCGCGGTTGCCCGAGGCGCCCTCGGGTCCGGGCGGACCCGGTGGGCCGCCGGGCCCGGGAGGTCCGGGGTGCGCGGCGCCACCCGAGGGACCGGGCGTGCCGGGCGCTCCTGGGGATCCCTTTTGTCCAGGCTGTCCAGGAGCGCCGGGAATGGCGTCGGGACACTCGAAGCACCAGTCGATGTTGGGCGGAGGCGTGCCCTCGGCACCGGGTGGTCCGTCGCGTCCTTCAAAGGGGGATTTTGACAACGATCAAAGATCAATCTCATACCAGGTCGTCCGGGCGTTCCATCATTTCCATCGTTTCCGGGCACTCCGGGTGGGCCCTGCACACCAGGAGGAGAGGTACCGCAACCGCAGCATGTCTGCAACTATACCATTTATTCTTAAATTCAATATCAGGAACTGTCCTGTATTTGCGTTTCCTGGATATGTCTTACATGATATAAATCCCAAATTATATTGTAATAATTTTGTTTGTATTGCTTGTTAGTATGGTACAAATGCTGTAAGATATATGAATGATGATCCCAATTGCGCTTGCTCTTTGGTTCTGAACGGAGAGAGAACAATGCACAGTCTGCGCCTACGGAAGTATCCTTCAATACTCACCGGTTGATAGGCGGAGACGAATTCGTCTCTCGGTTCGATGCCGGGAGACTCGTGCGTGTAGCCGGCCTGTCTGCTCACACGACGACCAATCTTCACGGAAGCGTACACCTAAAATGAGGCATGTTTGACGTTCAGAATAAAAAAGTCACTCGTATACGTTGTATTCTTTTTGGAGAACATGTAGTTTTCTTTGACAGGGATTACAAGTTTTTAGAATTTTCTGAAGATAGGAAAAAATCGAGAAAACTGCAAAACCTGTGTCCTCGTAACCTCCTTCCAAATATTTGCAGAGCGGGCACGACAATAATCGACCTGGAATTCGGATACTGTAATATTGCCCAATTCCCTTCCGTAGTCGATCAGTATCGCTACTTTTTTCATTCGACTTCCTTGTAATATTCAGTACGAATGATTCAGAGTTCAGGGAACTTCCGGTTTGAGAACAATACTACTTCCTTAGACATGCCTTAGACTTAGAGTGAGTAACATTAGTTCACCTAATCATACCTCATTTTGCATGACAGTCTGCATTTGCTGCATGTAATTGTATAGGGCGGGCACGGAAAGGACGCAAACCAGCGTTGCAATCTGTAAATAATGCTCATTTTGGCCCTCATTTAGCCATCGGTGATTGTGAATCTGAACCAGACACTCAGCATAAGGTACTAGCGAAAAATTCCTGCCTTCTGTAACAGTTCTAAAGGTGCATTTCAGGTGCATGCAAGCAGTGTCTTCACAAAGATGACGTCATTCGGATGTCCCGAGTAAATATCGGCAACAAGACAAAAAACAACACTCACCGTTGCTATTGTAACGCCAACGAAGGCTAGCCTGCAATGAAAAAAAAGTGTTTCTCGATTCTCTCATTCTCATTTTCAAATTTCGCTCCGGATTCTATTCACTGTGCCCCTCTCCCTCTGCCTATTCATGTATCTCCTTGACTCCCGCAAACATGTTATTGGAAGCTGAGGAGGCCGAGAGGAGGATAGTGTCAGGGATTATCTTATATGATGATATCTTGATACGCGCTGTTGCGAGCACCCGCGCCCTAAGTTGTTACCTTCCCCGACAATTTTTAACACTAGGAAAACGGTAGGGCAAGTCAAGAATGATGCTCCTTTCCGTCTATACTTTCGTGGTTATCGATTGGCCCTGTGATTCGGCATCCGTTGTTTCCTAAAGTCCCTCATTTCAGCCATTAAGCTGCCACTGAATATGGGTAATTCCGAGTCCACAGAGGAGCACGAGAACATAGAAATGAAAGAAAAGGTACGGTATCCTAACCTTGTTCTCCCAACCCGAATATTGATTTTTGAAAACCTCTAAATTCATACCTCCTCAATCCGCGCGCGTGCTCCTCCAACTCGAGCAGCGACGACTTGTCGCTAGCCATCGTGTGGTGTGTCTGAAAGGTCGACGATTACTAAAAATGCGAAAAGCTGCCGAATTTCCACAGGACGACGTTTCCCGCGCCGCGCACCATGGCACAATATGGCACACTTTCACGCCCCATCGAAAGTGCGCCCGTCGGCGCGATAATGGCATAGTGTCTGGCCTTGATTGTCTGAGAACGAGGGGCCATGAAAAACTGAGAGCTCCCTTAGGCGGGATAATGGATCGCATTAGCGTGGTGCGTGGGCTGGGAAACGTCGCCCTGTCGAAAATCGACAGCGCCCCAGTTCCTGGTAATCGTCGCCATGGAAAGTGCAGCCGAATGAGAGAAACGGAGTAGCGGGGATCGAACCAGGAAGTTTTTGCGCCTCTAGGCCCCATTCCGAGATGAGAGGACACCACTTAATAAAGTATGTCCTCTCGCGAGCTATACAAGAGTGAGAGTCAAGAGTGGCCGGCGCATGAGCAAAAAGTGCTCAATGAAACGGACTAGAACGTTGGTGGGACTGTAATCAAAGTGCACGTTGGAGGGGACATTACTTTGCCACAATAGCCTGAGGCACAAAAACATGGCCCTGATCTGAGTGGGCCAGAGTATGGGGTCTAATTCGAAGCGTTCAGGAACTTTGGTGCGCACTTAGGGCACCTATTATACGGCGCGCATGCGGAAATTGTAAGTGCACCAAAGAAAGGGTGAGAAAAGGAGGAGAGGTGCTGGCACTTCACTGAACAGCCCAGTAATAGTAGTGTGGAAATTACAGGGCTAAGCGCGAGGATTAGCACTTGAGATGGGAGGTGCCATGGGAAAGGGAGAGTTCAGCATGGCAGGAAATATTATATCGTGGCGATGGGTTATCGAAGATTGATCTAACTGTCATTCTAAAGAATAGCTTGGAAAATATCTATCAACGGAACGAAAAATAACCGCCGAAACCATAACAACAAGGTCCGTAAGAGTAGAGAAGAATTCGTTTCATCGAAATGTTTTTAACCGTCTAACTAGAGCTAGCTGATGCAAATAAATAACAAATAGGGCTATATTTGAATGGGGAAATGCGCACCACCGAATTGAATGCTACTCTTGTTGCCCCTGCGCGCTTTATACCATCCCAACGGGGACTGTTCTAAACGATAAAAGGCAGCACAAGAATCCGTGACAGGAAGGGCTTGCGAATGTAACTTACTAGCCAAAAAAAAGCAAAAACGAGAGGCCGGGTTAGAAAAGGAAATATTCCTTGCAATAAGGTCGTACAAACTTTGCATTGCAAACTCTAAGCACTACCTAAATCTGCAGTGCACAACATGATACGCTTCATGTTGCCCCTGCGCGCTTTCTTGTATGAGAAACATATTAAGTAATGGGACGCAAATGAATTAGCAAACCCTGCCAAACTAAGCAATCGAGGAAACAATGCAACACCGAATTGAATGTTACTCTTGTTGCCCCTGCAGCCTTTATACCATCCCCAACGGAGGCGGCGTTCGCCTGTTCGATCGAAACGAGTTTGACCTCGTATCGTCTTTTTGCCCCGCGCTCCCGATAATGGATTTGAAGGATTGGCAATGGAATCGTCGGATTGGGCTTGTTTCCATTGGCAGCAATTGCATTGTTAGATGATGAGATGGCCTTTGATCTACGATGGAGAGAGGGGCCTCGAGGTAATGTTAAGTGCAAGTCGAGTATTCGGGATTAACGAATGGGTTCTAAGCTGATAAGTGCACAATGGTTGTCTCATTTGACTAAATTTTTAGTTCAGACTCGGAATGCCTGGTGATCAATGAGGAGAGTTGCCTCGGGGTAAGGCGAGGTCGAGTACGCTGAAAAGGCCTCATAGATGTGTTCTCGTTGTAGTAAACGAAGAAACACTTATTCTTTGTTCGTTTACATGTAAATGCATTGTTCTGCTGGGGTGGACCTTTGATCTACGAGTGTCCTCGAGTTTGGCCGAGTACTAATGGTCTCATCATTTAGAATGGCTTCTGGTAAATTGAGAGCAGCACGTATCCGTTTGAAAGAGAGTGCTCAGTGTAAAGAGGTGACATTAAACGCAAGTTATGACATCGAAATAGTATTTCTGATATCTAGTTCCAGGCACTGTTTGGCGTCGGGGTTATGTTAGTTAGCGACTTGAGGTACATTTAATGTCCTTCTTATTGGCCCATCATTGCCCAGTGCCCTCAGTATTATTAGGAAGAGCATTATTTCGAAGGACAGCTCTTCCTTATGTCTTTCAGGACAATGCCATGTGTAAAGGATCTAGAATAACGGTTGGAAAAATATGCCGTGTAGTTCCTTATTTATTGTCTTTGATGAATGAGCGACCTCGAGGTCGTACTAGGTTAAACACTAATGTTTTCCCCAATGATAAATTCTGAGCAGATACTTGAATCATTGTTAGTTTAGAACGGCCGGTTTCCGGATAGTTCAAGAATACCATACATTTGTGCAGTATCTTTTGTGAAAATATCTCATTGTTTGTCTAATTATTTTCGGTGTCCAGTGCAACTCCGGGAATATCGGCGTAAATATTATTTTTTGCAATTTTCGATAGCGGATGTTTTCTCTTTCTAGCAGTTTGAGAAACCAAAAAAATATTCGGGCAGTCCTATTCCCGATATGTGATCTATTGTATGTGGGGGGACGCGACCTCGAGCATATATTAGGTAGGGCACATAATGGCCACATCATTCTAAATGTTCTCTAGTAAATTGGGCGAGGGCAACTCTTCATTGTGCCTTTCTTTCAAGGTCCGTTACCATTAAAAATCGCCTACAATTTCGATACATTCTGGAACATTTCGCTGAACTTCCGCAAGAGTCTTTTCATTGCAAATGTCCTTTCACTGTTAAGGCGAGCGAAAGAATAGGCGAAATGAGTATTTCAGTTTACCAATATTTCAAATAAGTAAACAAGTATTTCATGCACTTTTCGAGCGTCTAGCGTCTTCCGTCTAGTAAATCACACCAAATACACAATACATTATCGAAAAAGAAAGGGTTATTCTCGGTCTCGCAAGCGCCTGCAATAGCTCGCCAATCGGATTAGTCTAGAAGTGAAGATTATCATACAGATGAGGGTACGCCTGTTTTGATTCGGCTGTTCTGTCAGCCAACTATTCTTCTATAGCTCTTCGTCGTGTGATTGTTGAAGAGCAATCGAAGTTAACTCTCCTCATTGCACGCGTTCTCACTCACCTGTGAGATCAGCGAGAAGTCGTGTGAAAAGTAGAGACAGGGAATCGTATTTTGAGCTCGACTGCCTTGACTCCCTGTTCTGCCTGCCTAATGTTCATCATAGGCTGTTGCCGTGTGATTGTTGAAGAGTATTCCATCCAGGGATAGATTGACAGCTCACTCTCCTCATTTCACATGCACTCTAACCCACTTCCCCATCTAATTAAGAAAGTATTTGAGGTGACGATTCCAATTCTTGCGGGTTTTTACTGCTCGAAATACGACTTTTTCATTTTTCAATCTCTCATCGGTCATAACACGTAACTGGAACTCGATGAGCGTACTCAAATTCCATCTTAATGATGTGAGATGGCACATTTCTTCTCCGGTTTCTCTTAGCATAGAGATGAATCCGAGCGATATTCTCGATATTGTTTCTGTGTGTTTGTGACGTTGATGACGTAGATTAAAACTCATGTTCAGGAATCCTATTCTTTTCTGATGTTGATTTATCATCCACCGACCACTCTATTGAACCTTACTGTTCTTTGTTCACTGTTGAGAATTTACTTCTGAAGACGCCTACGCATTGCAATTTGTTTCCTTGTGCATCTCAAAAATGACACTTTACAAGAGTTAAGGGCCACATCTTCTTTTTTTCCAATGTTCCCTTACATATCTACCATTCGCCCTTTCACTTGTGCCCATTGGCCCCGATAGTGTTGCGCATTTAAGCCTTCCATTCAATATGCCCCGGCCATGTTCAGTTATACAACTCGGCATCATTTTCCTGGAAACTTGATCAAAAGTGAGCGGGATTTGAATGCGCTTAATCAGGTGCCTTTTGACTAACATCCCACTCATCAGTACACCTCCTCTGGCTCTCTGAAGAGTCCGTCTCTTCATTTCTCGTGCTCTCTCACCGCTCAGAACGACGAGAGAACAGGCGAAATGAGGAGACGGATTCTTCACTCTCCCTTCTCTTGAGTATCTAGTTCCTCGTGATTTGGTTAATTGGCGAATCTCACACTCTCAATTGCTAATGCTCTCTCGTCGGTTAGAATGAGGCGAGAGAGCACGCGGAATGAAGAGAGTGCAGAAGTGTACCCGATGTATCCCAGAGCACTTCGCCCTACGCCCTCGATCACAATCATCTCGTCAAAATTTCTCCTAGATTATTCAAATATTTCTTGCATTTTGCGATGTGTAATCCCACCTCAGGCCAGACTTTCACTGGTAAAAGACCCACTTGATGCCCATTTTCAAATCGGGGTGACGTGGTAGCGAATAGGAGTGCAGTAGAAGAACATTAAAAGGAGAGCTTAGGTCAGGGTTTCGAAAGTCGCAAGTGTTCCTGTTCGCATGAAGAAGCATACAAATTTGAGTCTTCCAGCAACGGTAAGCCAAACAAAAGGGGTCATGCCAGAGGGGAGAAAAAAAAAGATCTGCGAATCGTGACCTTCATGGGCTAAGAAGCAAACAGAGATGCCACGGGCTCGATTCCACTGTCCAATAGTCCTCTCCGATCTCTAATTAAATTACCACTAGTCTAAATACGGCCTCAACCGGTGAATCCCGTCTCGTATTTTGTCGTACGACTGTAAAATGACGTGGATACACCCTTACTTTTTGCTTTTTTTTACATTTCGCTTTATTACAAATCTATTACAACTAGGGGAATTTCGAACTTTCTGGAAGAAATTTTTTTACTCCTATTAGAGAGAGAGTCGAGCCCTCTCATTCTTCGTCGCGCGCTGCCCCCCCCCCAGCCCCCGGCAGGCGCCAGGGAGGGCGATGCGTCCGAAGGACACTTGTCCACCAATCACTCGGTGCAAAATCAATTTTCTACGAAGCCTTTAGACCAACTCGTCCAAGATTTACCATGTAAGACCCAGTTCCTTATGATTACGGGAGTCCTAAGTCTCGGGTTCAGACCCGATAGTTAACTTGCGCATCCCCTCTCCCTTCTTTCCTCTCCTCTTTCTCTTTTGCCTGTCGGTTATCAACAATTTTCTCCCCTGCCGCATCTCGTCTCAGTGTCTTCCTTTCCATCGATTTCTCTTGTGTTTTCACGAATATTTAGCGCCGTGTTTTTTCGCTGCCACTGAGTTCGAAATTTGACGCGATAATTCCACGATTTTCCAGCAGTTGCTGATAACATTTTGTTCCTAGCACGATTTCTGCCTAAACGCATGAAAAAGGGTGCACTTTGCACTGCACTAATCAAAGGCTTCAAAATGTCGTTGTAAACCTAGCCATTTGGCTCTGTGTTTTTCTGGTAGCTGAAATATTCGTTAAAAAACGATGGCTGTGCAATCCCGTGTTTTATTAACTTCAATTAACAACTAGGATGAATATGCCTTGGAGGGGAAAATGTGAATCGTATGATCAATGTATTCAATCATATGCATTCATAGCTTATTTGCTAGGAGTAACAAGGCGTTTCCTGCGTCATTTCACATGAACACCCCCATTACAACGCATCTTATCACGGAAACGAATGAGAAAATGCAGAAACTTTTCCATTCCTCGTGCTCTCTCGCCAATCTAACCATCGTTATTATCACAATGCAAATGTTTCCACATGAGATATTGTTGTGGAAGGGCGGCGTAGGGCTTCTCAATGATACGTCTGATAAGCGAGATACTGGGTGAAAGGGAGAGATGATTTCCCGAAGTTTGAACACCACTCTATGACCTTTTTCCGACTCGGGACGCAAGATAGCGGCGCAAATTAGGGGGATAACTTACTTACCTATTCGGTGGCATTTGAGGTTAGGTGAGGATAACCCGTATTTCGAACTTTATTATTCATCGTAGCATTATGCGCTGAGAACACGCGACTTGCTCATTCACTAAATTCGAGTCGCTCTCGCTCTCGTCATTTTATCTGTTCTCTCACTCTTCCTGACTCTCCGGAGTTCACGCAAGAACCGAACAATATTTGTCCATAACTAGAGCTCGCAGGGAGAATAATTCGTCTCTTCATTCATTCTGCTGTCTCAACTAATATTTTCCACAAACCTCCCCCATTACAGCCCCGACGGTCTCGCAACACGCGCAATAAGAAGGAGTACCCATCGCAATCGATCTCGGGTTTGTATAATTATTTAATTTAATTTTAATATTTTAATATATTTATTATTTAAAATTCTTGAAGCAACGGATGAACCGGATGAGCAAGAATCGAAACCACTAGACACCTCCAGGAGCCTGCCTTGGTAAGTGTTTTTTTACTATTTAAATACGTTTTGAGCATTCCCTGAGGGCACCCGTAACCGTGGTAATGAGATGACTCGACTGCTCGCTTACTGTATAGAACAACTATTTGTCAGCATCTCAAATCGAGAATAGATGTGATATAAATACATATAATTGCTCGACTTTACTGATGAAGCAGTATCTCATTCTAAAAAAGCTAAACTTAAAAACTAACAATATGTCAATGGTTACGCTTCACAAGTTGCATAGCACCAAGTACTTGACGAAAAATATTATCGAATATTATTAATTAATTAACTTAATTGATAATTAAGTAGTCTTCCTTCGATGCCAGCACCGCTCACTTCGAGCCTCAACATCTTTGCGAGATTATTCGCATGGAAGACGCATGCGTAAGCAAATGTTTATTTATTTTTTAAGTTTAAACACGTTACAAAAATTGCTTCACTGCGTTGCAATTGCTAATTCCATGCACGAGCTTCAAAGTTGTAATGAAGAAAATTGGTTATGATACTTATGCATGGTCGATGAGTGCGGTAAGGACGAAAAATTGAGACTGCTAATGTGCAAAACGATTGAAATTAGGATTGAAATTCCACAAACGTTGCCTGACTAAGAAGAGTATGTACCCGGTACATCTACTGGGAATGATATCGGATGACTCATTATGATCAGGGTCTATTTGTCAACCCAAACATGCTGTGAATCGGAAATGTTGTCTTGTGTTGTTCTGAGAAGGGAGTCCCTTCAAGGAACGTCAACCGACCTCTTCTTTGAAATATTTTATACAATTCTGACCCAGAGTTCTGTGTGTTTGATCTCTAATTCACGTGGCTCTGGCAAATTGTAGAGTACAAGTCGTTGCTCAACCCTGTGCATCAACCCTGTCGTTGCTCAACCCTGTGCACAAAAGTGCACATATTTATTATTATAATTTTTGAAAACGATTATAGGGAAGAGAAGTTGCTGTAGATACACCTCTATTACCTTTTCCTCTTTTTTGCCATATCGGAACTGCATTTTTTTCAATCGCTGTATGCCACTCCTAAAATCTGTATTAAAGTATCGGTTCAAATTTAACTGGTACGGTAATACTGATCAACCGTTGTCGGTAGTATTCCGTATTCAGACGGGCTACGATGAGTCATTTTCACGAATTCCTGGATATGAGCCTATCCAATTAACGGGGCCATATCACAGTCGGTCACATCAACACTTGAGAATATTCCCTGAGATTCTCCACTCCTCTTCTCAGTCCCTTCTCTCTATCTAGTTGACGATTTGCCTCCCTAACGATTAGAAGGCTCGATCGAAATAGTCACCATGCTTCCTTGGGCTGCCCACGTCATCAACTTCTGTGCTCGCAAATTCAAGCGAGGGTGAGTTGGGATGCCACTTCAAAGGCTCTCAGAGTGCTTGAGGGAAAATATCGATTTTTATGAGTGAGTCATCTGGAATATCCCCATTGATTATTTGAGGAAGTCTCCTAAAAGTTTTTAATGAACATTTCAGTATGGAATCTGTGCTGTCTTTCGCTTTTGAATCAAATGCAAATTAGCTACGTTCAATCAGTTCTAACGAACTCTCGAGCAGTGAATTCCCCTGTGTGCTGAAATGGAAAGTTGAGGAAGACGAGCATTTTCAGTTCGTTAGCTTTCACTTTCAACTTGACACCTGGACATGCTCCTTGCATTGCTGTTTTTTTGCTCCAGCCATTGCTTTGAGCTGGGGGATTGTGAATGGTAGGGAAGGAATATTCTGAGAACATGTAGAATAAACAACAGGGAGGAGTTCATTGCACCACGTTGAGCAATCATAGAGGTGCGACTGCACTTCGATGGCAGAAAATTGAGCAATTTGTCTCTACAACTCTCCCGTTTGCATTTTGCGGTTTTTTTTTGTTTTTTTCGTCCGTGCATCGATTTGAGGAGGAATTGGTTGAGTCAAAACAGAGATGATTCAATTGCACCACGTTGTGCAATAATAGAGGTGCGACTGCACTTATCGACTGCAGTAAAAAATCGCAATTTGTCCCTACAACTCTCCCGATCCCTCTCCTCGTATCTCGATGTTTCTATGACAATCTCCGGCTGCTTTCTCAGCATCTCTCTCGTCACACATTTCCTCCATTTCTCCTGATTACGCAATCCCTCAGCGCCCCTGTCGCCTAGATAGCGCCCCTGATCAAGAGCCATGCTTCATCTGTCGCCCAGTCAGAGTACGTTAGAGATAACGGGAAATGAGGAGGGTCCCATGACATCCATACATCGTTACACGCGTGAAATCGTGGCTTGGCTGCGTCTCTCACTTTTCCATTATCTCTCGGGTTTTTGACTGGAGAGAGACAAGAAGAAAGCGAGAGAGTCCGAATATTCGAGGTGTGAAATCGGATCCATCTCGTAAGAACTCGAGTATGCGTGGTGGAAGGGATCAGGTTGCGAGGTGGTAGGCAGCATAAGATCTCTCGCCACACCTATAATATGCAAATGAGCCGGGATTGGTAATGCACCTTGTTGCACCCCATCTTCACTACACTTGCGCACATCCCGACGTAGCTTACATAGGATAATCGTGTCTCTTCATTTTCCTGGTCTCTCAGAGGGCAGAATGCGCGAGGAATTGCAGATTAGGAGTGTCAGGATTATGCGTTCAATCCGGATTCCGAATGCTATCTAACCACTCGTACCGAAGTGTGAGAACGCGAAATGGATAGGGCAAAGCTTCATGATTAGACCAAAGACATCACAAATCGCCAAGCAATCACGTGATTCTTTGTACCCTTACGTATCTTGATTGCACAACAACAATCGTATTTCTGACCAGTAACAATGTTCATGGTGTTGTGTGTGTAGTCTCGTCGTAACCACTATTTGTTCAGTATTTGATCATTGAGCAATTGATTCCATGCACAACCTCTGGCATGCCCACCATTTGATTCTTGATCTCACATGATGGTGTCTTTTCACAATTGTTTGAAATACTCACTCATCACTGTAATTGCAGCGAGCAAGCGAAATATTTGAGACTTCGAATGTAGAAAAAGTAACCATAATTCGAACCATCATGCGAAATTTTTTCATTTTATCATTTGGCTCTTCAAACTCGATTAACCACGTCAACCCCTCTAAAAGTGTCGACTTTCCCGAATCTTTTCCAATTCCCTCGTAATTATGCCGACCAGGTGCAATTCCCTACTGGAATCGTTCTATTTTCCCATTTTCTAGCTGGTTAGAGAAAGCGAGAGAGCATGGGAAAGGGAGAGAGTCAGACAATCACTCTAGCCCATAAGCAGCCGATCGCCGTCTCTTCATTACGCGTGCTCTCTCGTCGGTCAGAGATGACGAGAGAGCAGGGGAAATGGAGAGAGTGCAGACACTTCCATCGCTGTCAATCGAGCCTTCTTGCCTTCTCATTCGTTCGCTGACGTCGTCGAAGGAGGTAGAAAAGGGAAAGGGAGGGAAAGGAGGAAAGAGTTATGCGTGTGCTTTCCTCGTCTTATGGCTGCTTACTGCATTAGACCTGATTTTCCAAGAACCGACTGGCGGATTGTAACTCCAATTTATCTCCCCTTCCCTTTCTCGCTTGACAACCGGCCTTGTTAGGGCACTCGAGTCATTATTTCCCAATCTGATATCAATAATATTCGTGCACTTGACGATACGCTTGGCAACCACATTGCTAGCGCCTAGTATGTGCGGCACTTCTATGTGTCGTTTCTCGAGGAGTGTTCCTTCCCTATCATTCACATTCCCTACCCATTCACATTCAGAGCAACCTAGCCCAAAATAGAGAAGTTCCGTAACATCTATTGAATTATTGTTTACAAAATTCATAATCAGTAATCCAATCGATATTTGCAGCCTCACATAATTGATGCTTCTACCATTTCCGGTAAAATTGTGCGCCAATTTCGCCTAAAACATTCGCAACTGCCAATTTTGAGTTAGAAGTTTTGCCTTCTTTTTCCTTTCACATCTTATCGATTATTTCCATTTATAAGGCAGCCTTGGGTTTTGCTCAATTTCTTAACGAGGGAGGTGCTGATTGAAGGTGGGAGTGAGGGGGGGGGGAAGTGAAGTTCTCTCTCCTATTCAGTCCCCATATTGATCGAGGCGTGTAGTACTCAGGGTGCGAACTTTCAGTCATCACTTTCCCTCTTGCTTTTCGCACCTACTCGAATAAGTCAGCGAGCAAATTATCGATCGTAGACAAGCTCACGTACCTTTGTGTTCCCACTTGAGTTCGAACTACGGGTAGTTGTCGTTTTTTTCGTTTTGCCTTATCTCCCATCTTTTTTTTATTGATTTTGCATACGATTTCCACCGTAACCTAACTCATGCACCTCTGGTGTTCCCACTAGACATCGAAAAAAGGTCTTTATCATGTCTCTCACGAATTAGATTGTCGAGAGACTTTGTGGAGAGATCATGACCGTATTTCGAAATCACCAGCGCAGCAACCTTTGCTGTTCTCACGTCCACACACTTTACGAGAGCCATTTTTCGCTGTGGGTTTGATGGGAATTTGTTTCTCGAATTGCCCCGCGAAACAGCCTTCAGACAGCTTTTCGATTTCTGACGTGGCCTCGTTCAATCAGAAATGGGAATGCCAGACAGAAGTATCCTATTCGAGAGGGTCCAAAAATCGAGTTCCCTCGATTCCTTCCAAGTTTCATATTCATAGTTGTGAAAATCAGAAGTACTAGTAACGTGAATTTTGCGAAGGAAATTATGAGTGTGTTGGGTCCAAAAATCAAAGTATCTTAGTTTCTTCGATTAGACTTAATTTGCTGCAATATAGGTGTGAATTTTAACATGAAATTAGCTGGGTCCGAAAATCAAACAAGTTTCGTCTTGATTTGATTTAATTTTCTGCATTATAGTTTCGGATGATCTCGAATTTCAATCTGTATTTCAATCTGGTCTACGAGATGATTAGAGGTCGGGATTAGCTCAGTTGGGATTAGGACCCGGACGAAATGTGCAGAGAGGGATTAGATCAGGAGACAGATATGGACATAGTAGTGTGGAGGTGGAGCCTCAGAGCATCTTTAGATCTCTAATGTACAAGTTCAGTTTGGATTTTGATCTTCTGATATATGAAAGCTATTAGAGATGGCTGAAGCGTTTTGTCAAATACGCGAATACTATTTAAGTATTCTAGGAAATGTATTAGCAATGCTTTAGGATCCACTAAGGAAATTTTAGGGATATCAGCTTTCGCCACTCTAACGAGTTACCAAGTACGAGGAATAAAGAAACCGAGTCCCTTCCAGTCGTTCTAATTCTGCAGTATCGTACAAAACTTCCAGACAACTTGTTCGTATGATCGCTATACCATAACTCTTAGAAATGGCGTTGCCCTGAGTCTGCACTTTCCATCGATTCTTCTAGTTACCTCTGGCTGATGGTTAGACTTCAGCTTGGCAATTAGCGTCTTTTCTCCTCCCTCTCGCTCCCTTTTCCCGCAACCACTGGGGAATTTGTTATGATAACTCTCAGCTTCCCTTCTTCCTCTTCTCTCCATCATTATCATACACACACACACGCGCGAGTGTCAAACGGGCAATTAGCTGTATCGATCGAGCCACACTGGCAACTCTCTCTCTCTCTCTCTCGCTCTCTCGCAGAATACGGTAGCGCTCCTTCCCTCATGATTACAGTACCTAGTGCGTCGGCCTATTTCGGGGTACGGTAGTCGGCCATATAGGTTGTGCGGGGGTTGCTGCTTGCTAGCTACGGTACTATTCTCACGGGACGAAATATCACGAGTGTTGATGTCATCTCACGCATGAGTAAGATTCCCATGGTTACTACATCGTTAGAGTTGTTGAGACCACCCAAAGAATGAGAGCGGACTATGAACAAATAGCATTAAAGCTCCAAAGATTTGCAACTGGAGAGCTGACCCCCCCCCTCTCCAGTGATATCCACATGTTATACCAGTTATATCGTCGCGCCTCGGGCGTAGGTTAATTATTAATATTATAAACTGAGCCTAATAGGAATTGTAAAACTAGAAGGACTTCTTTCCAGAAGATTCAAAAGAGTAATTCTCGGATGTTTTACTCCTAGTTGCTCGTAATTCTTCATTATCGAGATGCAATCGGGCTAAAACCTCGAGAATTCCCGCTATTCTTCTACCCTTCCTAGCTTGCAATATCTCCTTTGTTATTCATCCTAGCAAGTGCTCCTCATTAAAATTCATCACCTTTCCTTCTCCATCATCTCAGATACTCAAAGAATGCTCCGCCCCTCTTGACATGTGTATCTCTGTGATACTCAGCCCTTTTTTGATCATGCTCTCGCCTATTATTCCCTTTTCCCTTCCCACCTCTCTCCCTCTCTCCCTCTCCCTATCCCTGCCCTTCTACCTAGCCTCGTTTTGATGTATGACGCTAACAACACACAACCAGCAGCCTATTTTCCTCCTCCCCCTTCTCGTTCTCTCTCTCTCGCTCTCGTATCGATTCAGTCGCCGTGTGCCTGTATACCGTCTCCCCACTCCTCACTCGACTACCGTAATCATAGTGTGCGTGTGCGTGCGTGCATCAAGAAGGCGACGTTTCTCAATCGTCGCATCCTCCGTCAAGCTGGCTCCTCTCTGCTTCTTCTCCGCCTGCGACGCCATGGGATGTAACATGAGGTGAGCTTGGGGCTCGTGGTGATGGTGTGGTCGGTGGTGCGGCTTCGGCATGGCGACGTTTACTATTTGGCTGCTACTTTAGAAATGTCGAGAGTTTCATCATATTTCCGAGATGATGATATCGTTCGGATTAGGGTCGTAGGATGCGCATCTCTAGGTTTCTCTACCGAATCCCGGCTACCGTAATCTACTCCCGATCGATTGGTTACGTCAGAAGGCTACGTAATTGGCATTGACGTGGCGGGGCGTTGTAACTCAATTGTATCCGAGAGTGGCAGGCAGACATATAACTCTTTCCCTAGGCTGGGAAATGCGATAAGGGGCATCGATTTTTCGTCTAACTCTTTCGCTTTCGAGTGCTCTCTCGTCGATCTCTAGCCTTCTCCTTCTTATTCTGCGTGAGATTTTCACCTGCAGTTACGTCAATGACAAGAGGGATTCGAGCGGTTTTGTAGAATGAATGAATACATGAATCCGGGAAGTGATCGTGATGGTAGAACTGATGATGGGAAAAGGGAGAATGATCATGGATTGCATTTTAAAGAATATCAGTTGACTTCATTATGCCAGCTGAAGCATCAGAACTTCTTCAACAGTTGACCGGATCGGAAGGCACTGAATAGGATGCTGAAATATCATGCCAATTCTGAAAACTTCTGAGAATCTTTTTTCCAGAAGAGTCTTGTAGCGGATATCATAAAGAAAATGCACAATATTTCATTTTTCATTCTTGGTTATGAGATTCATTCCAGTCAACTCTAATTACCGAGTACAAGCCAGTGATAAATAACCACTGGTTCTTTGGTAGCGGAGAAATACGGCGGGATAAAAACCCCCCTCGCTTCTCGAAATTTCCCTGAGGAGCCGCACTGGGTGACTATTATATCGATCTACGCCCGGGGTATCACGCGTAAATTGCACCATGAAGTTGTGGTGAGCAACGATAGGACAGCGCTCAACTAACCAGAAGTGGAAATCCTTCATCATTCCAATATCAATATCTAGTTAGTAACTATGTATCGAGAAGTGATCATTCTCACACTCTCTCTGAGAAAGCTCATTATTAGTTTGCACTTTAGGTGATCTAGTCTTTCTCTTTTCCTCGCCTTAGAGTAGTACCTAACATTTTTCGTAGGCATTCTTCGGGAGGTTTAAGTTTTAGAATATCAATTAATTTGCGAAATTTGTCTATTCTCCTGCCGGTCTTGCGATATCATCATTTTATCACTAGAATTTCGAAAAATCAGCAAGCTGCGTTTTAAATTCACCATCCCTTCTATTGAATGCTCCATGAGTGGAACATTCTTTGGTTGCCAGAATGTAGTCTGGGGCACGATTATTCATTCTGAGAACCCGTCAACGTTCATGATTTAGATAAGATGGTTGTCAAATATCCTCATCCTCATCTGTCATGGTGAAGAATTCATCTCTTCAGTCCTTATTCTCATGAGAGACCACGTGAATTGAAGAGACGAATTCCTCACCCCCTAATTATAATTGCCCGCTCGTTTCGAGCATAAACAGTTTGGGGGATACGGTAGGAATAAGAATCTTTTCGCAGATCAGTTTCAATCCCTTTAAAAGCCTTCTTTTCATCCTCAACCCTATTGTGCTCGAAAGCTTTCGGCATGAATATTCCAAACCTCTCATTTCAATCTCGATTTCATTCCTTTCAATCCCCTTATTCGCCATCTACTCTATGAGCTTCGACTAAAAGCATTCTTGTATCGTAATCGTAGCTGGTCTATCGTATGCTTTCAAGTCTTTCAAGTCATCATCTCACTACCAGATCATTTTCATGTCTGACTTGAGTGCCGCGGCTAAAAGCTTCCTTTTCAATCACCCAGTCATGATAGGGACCCGCTGACCGCTCATTGTTTAGAGTGAAACGGCTAAAAGCTTTCTGTCACTTCGTAACTGACATCTTACCCATACTTTCCCGATAATATCACGCTTTAAATCCCCTCGATCCCTTCTCGGGACTTGACAGTTTGAGTGTCGCCGGCCTAAGAGCTTCCTCTCCTGTCGCCCAGATACGAGACGTCTTCGTTTTGGGCAAAAGGATAGTCTGACTCTCTCATTTGCCCATACTCTCTCCCCTTCTCTAACTGCCACGAGGGACTGGGGAATGAAGAGAGCATTGTCCTAGCCCATCCATTCACGTCCCCTCATGATCCCATCCCATTCGTCTCAGGGGGCTGTATGGCTGCCCCACTTCGCTGCATAGCAACCCGCATGAGATCCGCATCCGATTCAAGCTCTCGTATGATGATTCACTACGTCTCTTCATTTTGCACAATCGTTCGATTAGGGATGCAAATGAAGGGGATATCTTTCTCTGTTCTCGTCGAGAGAGCGTGCAGAATGAGGAGAGCTTTTCTTCATTTGCCATGTCCACTATCGATACTCGAGCGGCCGAGGGAGTGCGTAAAACTGAGAGACAGCTTCCAGAAAAGATCACGCACAAAACGCTCAAAGATCAAGTATTATTCACTACGGCTTAGAGACGAACTTTTTATTCTGTTATCCAATGATTATGTAGATCACAGAAAAAGTGGCCTTTCTCACCTCTCCAGGAAGCTTTTTCTGAAACCAAAAAAGTGGGGCAACGCTTACATCCATAGGAGAGAGCAGCATCGTCATTAATCAGCATCACAAGGGGCCCCGGAAGTACCGTATCCCTCACCACTTCAGTTCTCGATTCATCTCCCCCTTCCCCTTCCTCCCATCTCAACTAGCTCGTTAATTCTGGCGCAATCCATCTCACTCCTTCTCTCCCCGTAGAATCAGATGCAAATTTCCACCATTTCGATCCAGTTTTCTATTAGGCGACAATTTGGAAATCGCACCATACGGTAGCCACACGCTGCACACGCAAACAATCGTCGTCGTAGCAGCGCCAGCTGCATTTTTCTAGCCATCAGAATGCATTTGCTTCTGTTTTTGGCGCGCCTTTCTCCATCGATTTTCTGTATTTATCTACCGCATTCCAGTGATAATAAGTTTATCGTGTCAATTAGTGCAGATCGATTAGCATGGTCCCGTCAAAGTACAATCGTCCGTTGCCTGGACAACAAGCTACACGAATACAACCCGAGTGCCTATTATCAGGGACACTCCTCTTTCCTCCTCCCGTATCTTTCCCTCCTCATTCCGCGTATTCCCTCCACCTCCCGAGACGTTCCTCCTCCTTCGTCCTTCTGACACCTCCTCCTCTCTAAGATGGACTCCTTCCCTTTCCCTCTCTACTCTTCTCCCCTCCTCTCCTTCATAGTGCCAATTTCTCTTCTAAGCCCGCCCCGATCCCGTTCACTATTTCGCCTCATTCTTACTCGAGTTTTCCCGCAGCTCCGATTGAGTCCTCAGGTGTCCTCCTGATCCGGCCCTACAGTGTGCAGTTCCGGTGGAGATCCACCAAACGGCGGCTACCGTACCCAGCGGCCGCACCACACCACCACTTACACCACAGAACCACAGTGCACACAGTCAAACTGGGCGGCTGCGCCTCCTGCATGGGCAATAAGCTGTAAGTTAGTTGGGTGCGTGCATGTGGTGCAGCTGGTGCGACGACGACGACGACGTTTACCAAACGGCGCATACACGCGCGTACTAAATTAGGCGCCCCCCGATGACGCTAGAACCAGAGCGCAGGTGGAAACACACTTTTCGACTTGTGGCCGTCAGAAACATTCAGAATATCCGGGCCGGAAAATCTCGGGGACCGGGTTTTTGCCACCACATTTGCCGGCTCACTTTCGCAGAGTGGAGTCAAAAAGAAGGAGGGAGGAAGCGCCGCGTGGAAATCCATCCTCCCGTCTGGCTCTTCCGATTAGGAAGGGCGAATCCAGGGACGAAATGTGCACTATCCGGGACCTCTCAAATTCCGCCCCGGTCTTCCTATTTCCCGGCTCTTCCTTTCGTCCGGAAGAGTCACGCTTCCCTCTCATAACAATGAGAAGAGATCATCACATGGACGCGCGAATGAAAAGCGCGCTAAGCGGTTTAATTAAATGGAAGGCTGCTCGTCACTTGGCCAAGTTCTTGCAGAGTGAAGATACACTTTCGAAAAGATATTGAAAAAAATATTTTATACTTTTGAAAGGTTGAAAGTTTTAATGTGTGCAAGAGTGTAAGAAAATTGAAAATTTGAATAGTAGAGCACGGTAATAAATCGAAAAATAATGAATTCGAAAAATACTTGATAATCAGCTACAGTTTCAGCACCGTCGAGCCAAGCAAGTAAGCAATTCGTCCTTTCTCGGTTATACGGTATAATTAGCTGTTGTGTCGTATGTCTTGTTCGCACCTGTCCAGTGCTACCACCAAACACCCCACTTTATCAGAATTCGCACACTTTGTCCCGCATGGCCGACTAGAAAGAAGTTGATCTTTGATCTCTGATCTCTGATCTTTCCTCGAAGCGGTATCGCAGTACATCTTGCTTTGCCCGTGCTAGGCAGGAAAGCCTCGATAACGGACAATAGTGTCTCGCATGTTAGGGCATCGTACTCTTTTGAATATCCCCTCATACACTCTCCCTTTCTCCCTGATATCTCCCCAGTCAGCTAAAGCTAGAGATCAAAGCCTTCTTACATTAGTATCAGGCGCAAAAGGATACGGGGGGAGATGCATCATATGACTAAAGGCAGCTTGATCGATACTAGTAATAGGTGCAGGCAGGCAGTAATAACATGCTTCGTACTCCTCATCTTTTGTCATCATCTGCGCGGCCTTTGCTGACCATTTCTGATGATTCTCATCGTTATCGACTTCATCAACGACCACCACGTCGTCTAATGAGCATCCTCTTCGATCGACTTCGATCCATCGCCACTCTTCTCAGGAATTCCGCAGCCGACGAGGGCATCTTCTACATATTTCGGTACTGATCTTTGATCTTTGATCTTTAGGGCAGCTTTCCTAGCCTCCTAGCACCTAAGGAACTAGCCATGACCCCTTGATTAGTTATCAGCGAGATAAGGCGCGCGCGGTGTCCTCTTGAAAAGGTGTGAATTTTCTCGCTCGCTCGCTACGGCGCGGGTTTTTTTCGCTCTCCTCATCCCTCTCTCTCGCTCCTCTCTGGAGAGGGGGAGATGGAGGGGGGAGAAAAGCTAGCTGGCTCCGGCTCCTCCCGCCCTCTTCTATCCCTCCTCCCGCCCTCCTCTCGCTCTCGCTCGTCTTTTGCCTGCCTACTGGCGCAGTCTCTTCCCCCCACCCGCTGGCCCTCCCCCTATCCCCTCTCTCCCTTCCCTCCCTCTTCTCCTTCTCTTCTTCTTCTTCTTTTCATCGATTCTTTCCCCCTCCACACACACACACACGCGTGCATACACAAGTTCCCCTGCCTGTGTGTGCTACGCCGCGCCTATCCGCTCGTGACGCGTCGTCCGCTCCAGACGCGTCAGATCCCCTGCTTCCGGACGTCGTCACGCGCACTCGCGGTCTGAGGTCGCGCCCGCGCGTCCTCACGCGCACGCGCAAAATTTCCTCCGGCAAGCGCGGCGGCTGCTGCTGCGTGCTGCCCTGCACATCCGCCTCATCCGCATCCGCGTCCGCTCCGCCGGCCGCGGACGACGCGACGGCGCGTCGTCGCACGCCGCGTCCGGACGACGCAGCCTCGGGTGCGTCGGTCCGCGAGGAGATCGCGGCCGACGCGACGTCATCCGCGTCCGACGCGGCTGAGGGAGTAGAAGCGGACGAGGATTCGTCGACTGCAAGTCGTGCAGCGAGTAGTAGGAGAAGGCGAAGGGGCGAATCGGGAGGAATATCCAAGATTATGAAGTGGATCGTCTGCGATTGCGCCAAAAGCGACCTGGGAGACAAGTAAGTCGAGTTTTGTAATAGCGCAAATCTGCTTTCCTAGACGCGCAAAAATGTTCCTTATTTTTCTTCATATTGAGCACATTGCTGTTGTGTTTCTTGTTGGTGATTTGTTGGCCCCTTCACATCCCCGCGCGAAATGTAGACGAGACCACGTGCGAATAGTAAAGGTTTTTTTCTAATCCATAGAAATCCTGGCGCATTGATGAGATGTGTTGGGCATCATAACCTTTAGAGGGATTATCCCTGATACACGGCTCCTCCCCCTCCCGGCTCCATTCATTCATCACGCGTTATTAGTATCTACTAGTGTTGCCATATCCCTCTCTCTCCCCTCTTCTTGGATGTCTGAGGGAAGGCGGATTCCGAGTGCTCCCTCCAAGCGCAAAAGCATGTTCTGCCATGATTATGCGGATAGTGAGGACGATCCTGCGTGGGAATCATCGGGCTCTGTGGAACTAAGGGAGCTCCGAGTACTTGGGTACGTTTCGGATCCCCCTCCCAGCATAGAAAATGATACCTGCGAGTTGAATGCGCGCGGAATGAGTATTACTACCCTTTTTGGGGACCAATTATTGCACTTTTAGCCTTCAATTACATCATTTTGCCCTAATTGTGGCTCCGGATGACTTGATAGCGCGGAATGAGCTGCTTAGGAAGATTGGGGATAGTTTTTTTGAGACTTGTTGCGATCCATATCGTGCAAATGAGTAATTGGAGTGTGAAGCCCTTTTGTGATCTTTGATCTCTGGAAGCAGCAGACAGCTGTTTTACTCTGCACTTTGGTGCAAAAGCGCAGTTCAAGTGGAAAGTGCGGTGAGAGAGTGCGAGAAATGGAGAGAGTCTTTGGGGGGCATTTCATGTTGCACTGATTCCTGTACAGGTTAGAGACCACTCTGAACCAGTCTTGCGCTGCTCTCTCTAAATGAACAATATAGATTGCCTCTCCCCCTTCTTCTTCCCGTCAATTCATTATTCGATACACTTCCCTTCTCCTCCTTCTTGATTAGTAGGAAAAGGGAGGGGGGGGGGGAATGAATCTTCTCCGAGAGAGAGAGGGGAATTAACTTCTTCTCTCTCTTCTTCTTCCACTCAATCAGCGCGGCAATGGAGCTACCTCCTTTTCCCCCATTCTTCTTCTTCTTCCTCTCTGTCTCTCTCATTTCTCCCTGCTCTCTCGTCTCTCTGACTCTAGAGAGAGATAAGAAACGCGGAGATGATTCTGCTCTTTTCTCCTCGCCGAAAGGAAGAAAGGAAGGAAGGGAACGTCCTAATGGGCTCTCGATATGATCGCGGTTCATTTCAATGGAGGAACGCGAAGAGAGAAGAAGAAGGGAGAGAAGGGGGAGCTTCTATTGATTGGCATATGAAGGGGGAGAGGGGGGAAGGGGAGGGAGGGAGGTGAGAGAGGGAGAGAGAAGTTGGCAAATATATTCACAGCCGCACACGCCTCTTCCAAACGCCCCATTTTTCTTGAGGCTAGAAGAGGTGTGGAAAGTGTGTGTGTGCAGGAGGAAAGACGTGTATGATGTATGGGAACATGCAGGGCCGACTTGGACTATGATACTAGGTCGGATGAGAACATTCTGATGATTTCCTACAGAAATGATTACCAGAAAATGAGCTCTCTTTCCGTTTTGGGTTAACATTAGTTAGTTCCTATCCAGAACCTTAGCAACCTAGTGTCAAAATGAAATTGTGATCTTTGAACTCCACAAAAAAAGAGAGGCTCGAGACTAGCGGCACATCTCAGCGGATGAATGGAAATTCTAGAGGATGGTGGAATCTCGGCCCTTGATGGCCTCCAGCTTAGGGCGACTTTCTGGATCCTCCGGCTTAGGTGGCGTTGACGTTGAGAAAGATGCGGAACTTTGGAGCGTTCAGCGGGAAAATTTAGACATTTTCGGCGAATTTGAAATGTAGATGGATATGTTTGAAGGGCTTAACGTATGGAATCTACCTGGAAAATGACAATAAGTCGGATGAGAACTTTAGCATCATTTCCTTCAGGAAAGGCTCATCTTGAATCAATCTATAGTGACCAATGGGTCAAAGTCTGCCCTCAACAATGCCAATCGATGCCGAAATCTCCCAATAATTCATTCACACCGCGTTGCTTGCATACGAAAGGCTCTCGGTCGCAAGCAACACGCTCTCCTCATTCCGCACGCTCCCTGTCCGATCAGACACCATAGATATTGCATAGAATATGGAGAGATATTTGGTCATTGTCAGTTGCGCAGCATTTGCTATAAGATGCAGTATCAAGTTACACCTCCTTTCCTACCTCCTCCCCCCTCTCACAACTCCCTTCTTATCCCCCGACACCCGCTGGCACCATTTAATCATTCCGCGAGTAATTCCCTTCCGCCCGGTCGCTGCGATGCCCAAGCGCAAGAACACCGCACCCGCACGCCTGTAAGCTCGTTGTGTCGCACTTAAATTATTAAAATTAATTAAAATAATTATTTAAATGATTAAAATTAATTATTTATTAATAAAATTAAGTGGCGGCGTCAGCGCGAAGGAGAATCGACCGCGCGACAACGCTAGAGATGACCCCTACGAGAAGTAAGTGGGCGAAAAATCGATTTTTTTAGGTCCTACAGTAGCCCGGAAATCGATAGTTTTGTTTAACGTAATCTACCGTACCCCTTCATAACCGTAAAATATCGATCGCAGGCCCACATACGACACCATCTTCTCCTGGTCGCAATCCTTCGAGAACCTGATGAAGAATCGATGTGAGTGTTTGAAAGATCAAAGATCAAAGATCAAACTACAAAGCACAATCTATAGAGATCAAAGATCAATCCTTGCAGCGGGTCAGAAGTTCTTCGCCGAATTCCTCAAGTCGGAGTACTCGGACGAGAACATTCTGTTCTGGCAAGCGTGTGAGGAGCTGAAGAGGGAGAAGAATGCAGAGAAGATTGAGGAGAAGGTACGGTAGTCTCTCTCCATTTCCCATGCTCTCTCGCCTCTCTGACCGTATTACGGTAGTCTTTCCATTGGAGACTCTCCTTTCTGATTTAGAAATAGGGGTAATTGTCTCTTCATTTCGCGTGCACTTCTCCTTCCAAAGTAGGGGAAAGTGGATGCGAAATGAGGAAACTATACCCCGTAGTTCGAACTTTGCACGCTACTAGAGAGTACCAGCGGACTGTAGGATGTCGGATTACGGTAGATATCGATTGGTGTACGGTATCAATCTTCCAGGCAAGAATCATCTACGAGGACTTCATTTCAATTCTCTCGCCCAAGGAAGTCTCCCTGGACTCGCGAGTACGAGAAATAGTCAACAACAACATGGTTCGTCTAATTTTTTTTAAATTTTCGAAATCAGAAATCTGGCCCAACTCTAAACGTTGCCACTTCTTCTTATTCTTACCCGAAGATCAAAGATCAAATTTCGAAAAGGCTTTTCACTTCCTATGCTAGATTCGGAGATCAAAGATCAAACTTGCAAGCTGTTTGGCCAGCGAAAGCTGAGACGCTGCAAAGCTCATTATTTCTCCATTCGTTTCGTCCATTCTGTAACGCATTAGAGCAAGGATATGTGAAACCTACTAATGAAGAGGAGAGCGAGAAAGCAGGGGGCGAATAAGGTCATTAGTAGGGCTTGTTTATCCCCTTTTCTCCTCTCTCGGAAACATAAAGGTCGTCTAGTTCAGAGAAGATGCTATGAGTAATGCTTTCTGAGTAGCGAAATGGCGGGATTTTAAAGAACGATAGAGTGTGTGATATTAAGAGTTGATTTCTAGCATTTCGAACTCTATTGTTGGAGATATATCATAGTCACCATGCCGGGAATATTGTTTGAAAAGTTCAAAACAGCAACCTACTTGATGAGTAATGGCTACTTTTGCAGAAGGGCTGTTGAGAATCGAAATGCAAGATTTCTTACTGAGTTCCTGCTTGAAAAAAGATTAGATGGGGGTATACGGTAGCCGCCGTCTAGAGTGTAGGTCCAATTTCCGGCGGGGGCTTTCCTGGGAGGGATGCGAAGGAGCACTCGTCAACCCTCAACTTTCGGAATTCTCTCTTGTCGGTCATAGAAGCGAAAGATTAGGAGAAAGAGAAAGAGTCAGAGAAGGAATGGAAGCGGAGCATAATGGGCCTTGTTATATCGCCTCGGACACGTCTTCGGATCTCTCGCGCGCGCCGCGCATTTATTAGCATATGCGCGCGAGCTAACGAGCAGATCCGGCTCCGGCGGGAGGCATTTACCGGATGCGGAAATATGGATATTGAAGAGATCATCCATGCAATTGTGAACGTAGTGGATAAAATAACAGCAAATGAAGGGACAATAGTAGTAGTTTGAATTTGGCTACTGTTGACTTGTGTAATGAAAAATGTCTATGGAATATCACGGTAGATGGAAATGGGAGTACGGTGGATTACGGTGGTTATCGATTGCAGGTGCGACCTACGTCGACGACATTTGACGAGGCACAGGCACAGATCTTCACGCTCATGCAGAGGGATTCGTACCCTCGGTTTGTTACTTTATTAATTTAATTAATTAAAATAATTAACTAAAAATATAAAATAAAATCAGTTGACGATCCACCTTCCAGATTTCTCAACTGCGCTCTGTACAAGAAGATGCTCGGGGCACACGGACAGATCGAGGATGCCTAAGCTACCGTAATCGACTACCGTACCCCTCCCTATCTACCGTACTCCAACAACTGTCCTATTCAATCCACCTTGTACACATAACACACCTACACACCCTGTGATTGTCCTCTCCCGTTTCCATGCTTATTGTGTGCAACAAAATTAGTGCTCTTTCTTATGCAAGACCTCGTAATCAACTACCCCTTCGCATTTATCCATATTCCCCACTCCAGCCAGAAATCAACTACTGCGAGCATCTCTGGAAGCTTAATAATCACTCCCCCCCACGTTAGATCGAGTACTGCTCGAGTTAGTAGTTACTGTACAAAACTGCGAGCCATGTTCAAAAGCGCCCCCCAAAGACAACCAAAGCAGCACGCATAATGTACTAGCTATGATATTTTGGCATGCGCGGTCTCCTCGATTTGCATGCTCTCTCGTCAGTCTCTGACTGGCGAGATAGAATACGGAACGGAGAGATTCGTAGCCGAATTGTCATCTCTCGCATCTCTCGCCAAAAATGGCCTCAATGTCTCGTCTTATACCACATAATGTCCGGTTCCCCCCTCTCGAATACTTCCCCGATTTCAATCTTGTTTCCCCTCATACATATTTGGACGTTAAAACTCTCTTCTTCTTTAATCTGTAACTCTTGTTCTCAAATGAGTTCCGGTTCTCCACATGATCTTATTGTGTTTTTTTTCTCCATCTTCTTATTTATTGACCGATGCTGTATAGAGGCGAATTCTCTCTTTTCCCCCGGTAGTACGACTGACTAGATGCATTATTTTTACTCTTCTCTTGCTTAGAGCTGGTTCTGGGACTAACCCCGATGCTCACCACACTACTCATCAATCTATCTCTTCTCCAACCTTCCCATTCTCTTCCCATTTCCCCCAAAACTTTCACACACTCACACGCAAAATCGCGATGATGATGATACAATTCCGAAGATTTCAAACTCGACCTTACACAAAACCGCGCGACCGTCGCTCACTCCAGCCCCTCTAGTCATCCACATTCCAAAAACAGAGATGCCACATACCCCCCAGATTACAATTCCCCTCCGCCCCAGATTATATTTGATATTTTATACTGATTATGAACAGAGTCTCCCTCCCTGTCCCCCCCCCATTTATTTCCCGGATTTATTCTTCTCTTATCTCGTATAATTCTCTCGCAGTTGTATTGTCCCTCGAAATGATTTCACACCAGATTTGAGATAAATTGCAAGAAATATATTGATTTTGTTCTCGTTACTCTAGTCATTGCCGAGTTTCCTCATGTTACAATTTAAAAACGTGAAAGTAGCAAATACGTTTATACTCGGGCGGATCACAGTAAACTATACAAATACGCGTAATATTCGGTCAGTGGGAACGGTCGGGGGGAAATATGATGGCTCTAAATATCGGGGTCGATTTAGACATAATTAGCCATCCGAGCCGAGTGCTTTGCGTGGTCGGTGAAGTACCTGCAAATTGGTGAGTAAAAATGTATTAGGAATTCGGATTTTTTTAGATTTTCTTATTTTTCTATAGGATGCTCGTGTTATGATCAAAAGCGGCTAGATAGACAAATTATTGTTTCTTCTAGACTTCGCAATACGAGTCGCACTCTTTATTTCACACACTCTTTCGACCGGTGCAGTGGTGAGAGAGTACGTGAAATGAAAAGACGACGAACCGCATTGCGCACTTTAGTTTCTTCGTAATTCGCACCGGAAACAGCCGCAGACCGCTCGGGTAGACCACATCTGGAAGACCAACATGCACGATAGAACAGCGATGATAATGGCGATCGGCAATTCTGCGATGATTAATTATTAATTATATTATAATTAATTAATTAAATAGCTAATTAAAATTATTTTTTTAAAAATAACGTTGACTCACTATCTTGCTGCTCACTGTGTTGTCCGAACAAAAGATAGCGATGGAGCACCTGTAATATTTTTTTAAAATTCTATTTTTGCCTTCCCCGAAAGTTATTGAAAATCAGCGAAAGTGCTCAATTCTTTCGAGAACCAATGAATTCAAATCCGATTATTACTGTTCTCTCATTTCTATTCCTCATTGATCAATTTTCTCTCGTCGGTCAGAGAAGCGAGAGAGCGTGGGAAAGTGAGAGAGTTCGTCGCTTGACAAGTTATCGTGTGCTACTGTTGAGCAGTCTCGCTTTCCTTCTTCCTCTCTCGTCGTTGAATAAATCATCGAGAGAGAGAGAGAAATGAAATGCAAGAAAAGAAGAAAAGAGAAATGCAAGGTTAGAAAGAAAGGAAGTGGTCTCTGCTACAGAGCTTCTACACAGACGCATAGAGCGAGCAAAGATAGGTAGCGGCGGTGTAAGAATTCGTAATGTTGTGGCAGGAATTTATGGGCTTCCCTATTTATTTCTCTGTTTAACACTACAGAAAGCGACAAGTTTGCAATATGTATATTTCCGGAATTTATTTATATAATAACAATATTAAATTATTTTACCTTTCTCGCGTCACACGCCCAACAAATTATCACGATCATGAGAAGAATAGCGATAACGAAGGAGAGGAAAACCTGAATTATTATTAATTATTGGATAAAAGAATTAAAAATCATGTCAACGAGCATGTTTTCGTCGTTGAACGACGCGAATTTATAAGACTTATAATTCTGAAACAAAATTGCTTTACCTGCAGTAAAATGAATGGGTACAACAGATTCGATTTCTGCTGAATGATACCGATGAAGAGATAGAAGATCGTAATGAACACCATACCGATCGGAATTGTGAGCACCTACAAAAAATTGAGTTGTATGAAATAAAAAGACAAATATTATTATGCAAGTATGCGTTAATTTTTTTAAACAATTCATTCAGATTCCCTAGTAATTGTGGCAGGAATTGCGGAATTTCTCATCCGCTCCGAATTTCGGGATTATGGTTTCACTCGATCTGATAGCGGGAACGAAATTTTCCTAGAATCATTTCCAATCGGCGAAGCCAAATCTGTTATGGAGCTTAGCCTTCACTGGAATCGGCTAGCGAATTACGAGTATCCTGTTCAACGAGGTTATTTTTTAACACGTGGAAGGGTTAAAGACATTAAACTAATGATCTCTGATGTTTAACTCTATGTTATGATAAAAATGTGTTGCACATTTCAAAAAAAAAGAGGGCAAGAGTACTGGAAGGATCCGAAAACGCACCTTCAGATTGATCCTGGCTGCCATATCCTTCGTCCTCGCACTCGATTGCGAGTAGATGAGACATGCGGCAAGGAGCATACAGAGAAGGAGAAGATAGACGAACCCGATTAGGCAGGCTGCATACTGTAATGGATACATTAATTGTTTAGTGTGTACTTTTATTTTAATTGTATTGCCTTTTATGCACCATAGTTTGTAATGCAATCCGGCGTCTCAGTCAGACATTGTATTGAAATATAAAAAAAGGTATATGTACAACAGCTCTGAGAAATGAAGATGACGGCAGCTTACCCTCACGTGCAGCACTCCAAAGACGGTGTTGTACGATTTATGAGCGTGATTGAAGCTGCGCAGTCGCGATCGCATCGCGGTAGTATCGGGCATACGACGCATCGCCTTGAACTGGAGCAAATATATTCATATAAAGTTTTTTCTTTTAATTAGTTGGTATTTATTCGACAATTTAAATATTGAAAAATGAAGCTCGCCACGCGAGAACACGAGGAATGATGAGATTAGCCGAACACAATCCTCGGATATCACCAGTGACGGTTTGAAATTACGATGAATAGAATTCGAAATGGGATGTGAAATGGCGAGATGTGAGAATGAAACGACTCGACAAAACACCGCGATAAATTCATTGGAATCAGAGCGAATAAACACGACGACGTCAATGGTGAAGAAGCCTCGCGCCCCGATTTTAGCGCATTAATTTCCGGTTGCGAGACTACAAATTCTATCGCCTCCGAGCCGCTAACACATACTAAGTATGTCCTAAACTGGTTACCTATTGCCTGATGGCTGAATAAATATAATATGATATGAGCCGATAAAGCGCGAAAGGGTGATTGAAGACCTGATGTGAACTCATGCGTCTCTGGGGAAGTTATCACACGATCGCACTATGCAGAAAATTCGAACAACGGATTGCAAACTCATAGGGAACTTTCCACATAGAGAATCAATATTAAGAACGAGAGCATTAATTTCCTGTTGCGAAACTACAAATTCAATCGTTTTCGAGAAACCAATTCAATGAAAGGCATGTTATCTCCGCGAAGAAAGGTGATATTATGTCCCTATAGGCATGTCTCCCGGGAATTTTGCACGATGTTGTACTCTGTGGCTCGAAAACAGAATAGAAAACAATTTTTTAGGTTTCCGAAACTCCCTTCCTCTTACCTGTTGATACGTTAACACTATGTCTGTTATAATTGCTTCATCGATAAAATTTTTCGAGCAATTTCCGAGGAATGAAAATGGCAGGTTACGGCTAGTTTATTCAAGCAGAAATTGAGAATGGAGCGAACGGCGAATTGGCGGCGAAAACGAGAGGAAAATGGCAGTAATCCCGCGAGAAAGCCTGGGGGATACAAGAACATGCTTTCGGTCTCTTCATTACACGCAGTTTCTCACCGGCCAGAAAGCCTAACGATTGTGAGAAATGAGGAGAGACATTTCCTATCATGCCATACCTAGAACATGATTCTCCGTTGTTGTTCGTTAGCCGAGTCTTATGGGCTTTGGAATGGGCAAAATTTACTGTTCGTGAGCCGAAATAACGGAGGAGTTTGCTAGGCCGAATCGCATGAACGATTCATGAAGAGAGGAGAAGTCTACAGCGAAGGAAGGAGTGCGGCAAAGTGCTTAGCGTCACTAGACTTGGAAATACGGGTAATCGTCTTTACCTTACTCACTGGGCAAAATACTGTGCGAAATGAGGAGACGATTACTCGTATATTCGTCTCTCTAAATTATCATGCGTCGAGAAATGCATCTCCGCCGAGAACCCTACATCAATAGGACGAAAATACAAAGGATAATAGCGTCTGGAAATTTCTTATTATTGTGAGATCACAATAATATCTCTAACCAGAGAAACTAAAGTACAATTCAAGGCATATTCTGCTTTTTGGGAAGATAAATAGGTGATTAGTTGTGAAACGAGACAAAAAAGCGTAGGATTCGAGCTCCGATGTAACACAATAATGTCAGGGGATGCATTTCGAATGGCTATTTGTCATTACTGCGAATGAGAGTGAAAAGAAGGGTAAACAAGAAATACAGTAACAAGTGATGTCCCGCTAGAAGTACGCGCCTAACACCGTAGTAAAGTTCGAATAGGGGGAAATCATCTCTTGGGGGCAATTAATATAAGATATGACTGTCCTTATTTCGACCTGTGCACCGTAGTTATGAGTAGATCGGATCTCTGAGCAGGTCTCTCGTCTATCAATACAAGGAGGAAGAAGTCCCACACTTCTCAAATGAAGTCGGGAAAGAGGAGAAGGAGAAGGAGGGAGGAGAGGAGAGATTAGAATACGTCAGGAAGAGGAGAGGCAATAGACGGGAAGACTTGTAGAGGCAACTGTATCTGACATGGCTTCGCGATAAATGACTCCTCTTATTTGTGTGTGCAATGAATGAAAAATTTCTTGCAAACTCATCCCCAGCATGCAAAATAAAAATGAATCCATTCTAATATTTTACGAATTTTTAGACATTTGAGGAATTTATGTTTATTAGAATGCTAATATAACAAATCACGATTTCTACACAAAGTGCAACAAATACTGAGTAATGCAAATAACGTGGAATACGAACTTTTAGGGTAAATTATTACAGCAAAGTGAAATGCACGAGAGAAAATCCTGAGTGAAGTGAGTTAGCGGTTAAAATATCGAGAATGTAGATGACATATGAAGAGTAATTTCTCGAAACACCAAGGCTATGAGAGTGGGAAGCAGGAATGGCTTCGCAAGATACTGTCTCATTATTTTGGAGTTGAGAGCAAACGCGAAATGAGGAGAGTCATGTATTGCTAAGCCAACACAATGTGGGACGGACAGGGGGAATTCTTTGTTGTCCAGAGATACAAGAAAGAGTGTGTGAGAGGGCCTAAGGAGATTCTGCGTGTGGTGTTCACTACTTCTGAAGGTATCTAGGATAATAGCTGGCTTTTAGAGTTCGAAATTCGGGAAACGTTTATAGTTTCCGCTCTTTTTCTCTTCGATATAGCGAGCGGACACGAAAAATGAAATTATGATCCGTATTTCAAACTCCAATATTCAGTGTGTGAGTGTTCACTATTACTGAGGGTAAGCAGAACAATGGAGTAGGTTCAAAAGATGGGGCGAAAATGTAATATTTGATTGAAGAAACTGCAGAAAACGAAACAGAAACATCAGGGTCTCAATAGAATTGAAAAAAATGAATGAATGAATAATGACACAATTTTCTAGAGTGAGTTTAGAAGGGCGAGTCCATAAATGCCTCCAACAGCGGGCTCGCCTGTGGTCTGAGACCGCAAACGCCCGCTAGAACGAATTGTTCCTTCTGCGTTTTCACCTTAAATTTAAAAAAATGTTACTAATACAACTTTTTAAAGCAGATCTACTCGCCTGATGCGCAATAATGTCCGCAATTCCGAGCACGGCGCTTACAGTGGAGGGACCGTTCAGTGGACCTGGAATCATGTTCGCTATTTAGAACCACAAAATACATGTTTTAAAAAACGCAGCAGCTGTGTTTTTCTAATACTCTTTGCGTGTTTTTTGCTGTCATCACTCTGAAAGGAAACTATTTCAACCCACCTCTAGTAGCCATGCAGAAAGAAACGAGCGCCTTGACGAGTCGCTCCCTCTCTTTCTTCAGTAAGTTCTGCGCGTAGTGCGAGAGATCGTCACAGGCTGATAAATATATTTATTTAATTTTTCAAATTATTAATTATTTGAAGCACTCCAAAGGGACACAAGTTTTCTTGCTAGCGTTTTCTGGTTAGCGCAGACATCCAAAATCCTGTAAAAAAACATTTAGAAACCATGCGATAATATAAGGAATTGAATAGCTCTTCCGAACCAGGAAAGGCCTCGTATAAACTCGTCTCGTCATTCGCACTTTTTTTCGTGAGGTCACTCAAGAAAAATGCATAATGGCGCCGTCATCGTGGCCGCGTATAAAAATTGTTTTGTTGTTTTTGTTCATTGTTTTGACATTGTTTTGCGATAACTCACCCTCATTGCACAATAAAATGGCCTTTAGCAACACGTATTCCTCCCTTCGAATATCCGTTCGGATAAGAGTAGCGATGATACGGCACATGTACTGATCCACTGCACCGATGAATCTGGAACAATGAATATTTGAAATATGAACAAATTGGGTTATCAAATGCCTTATCTCAATAAACAATGAAGTTACGTGGAATTTCTTTATTAGTACTTACAATTAAATTATTTATTTTAATTAATTTTAACTTACCCCGGATAATTCCTCGCTCTCGTCGGTGAGGTGCCATCTGGATGCAGATTGACGTCGGATTTGTGCGTGAACGAGTAGTAGGAAGTTGTCAGATTCATGCACAGAATGACGGACGATTTGAGTAGACGAATCTAGAAAAAATTGTTTTAATAGCAATCGCAAAATAGCGAAAAGAAAAATACAAATAGAACATTTCTTTCGATGATGCACGATAGCCTTGATAAAAGCATTAAGTTACTGGATCAACATTTCTCAACACAGAATCCTATGCAAACATATAGTAACCCCATTCAAAGTTTTGTTAATAATAATGATGAATAGTTTCAGCTCAAACCTTGTCCTGCTCATCCAACATCGTGAATAGAGGCAGTGCTTTCGCGTATTCGATCGAGTAGATGAGGTCGGCGAACATCCAGATCTTCTGGTTTGGAGCGCGATCTTTAATTATTTTAAAATTAAATATTAATAAAAATATATTAGTAATCACTCGTCTACCATCCTGTTACCTTGAATGTTTATTTCACATTTTTACTTAATTTTATTACTAGAGCATTCTCTGGTGCGCGCGCCCAAGTTGGGATCAAGCAAATCTCCAAGTAGCGTACAAGCTTGGGGGCAACTTGGGATTTTGCTTGATCCCAACTTGGGAGCGCCTTTTTCGGGTTACGGTAGCGAGAGAGTGAGAGAGCGGGAGACGGTAGGCCTCACGATTATTGATTGATAGTGGCAGTTGCCTCATACAGTAACCAATGGCCCCACACGGTACGACCATACGGGGGTGGTCACATTCAAAAGACAGTCCTACTGGGGACCGTAGATATTCAATCGCACTCGTGCCCGAAGGCAGTCAGAAGAGGGCAGAAAAATGGGACCTTATAGCCTAGGCGTGTGCTGGACGCGACGGGTAAGAAAGCCTGCTTGATTCCAACTTGGAAGCCGGAGTACTGTACTTGATCCCAACTTGGGAGCCCGAGGCCGGGGTACTGTACTTGATCCCAACTTGGAAACGCCTTTCTACTTGATTCCAACTTGGGCGCGCGCACCAGAGACTTGCAAATCGGATGCCTGGCCGGTGAGAGACTGTGCAAAAAAGACGAGAATGGCGTTCAGAATTGATTATCAAAAAAACTCACTTTTCTTGGGTGGCATCGGTATTCTCTGCGATAGTACGATGTCGATGGGCATATGGTCCGGATCCTCCATCGGCAGAGGCCACCCACGCATTTCCTTAAAAATATGCTTTTATTAAAATTTAGCATTTATTACAATTTTTTGAATTATTGAATAAAATAGGTCAATTCATGAAGCAATTTCCTTTGTGAATTTCCTTTGTATTTAGTAATATTTAGGAATAATCAAACCACCTCAAAGTCGTTGTGCATCATCGAATGCCTTCGCATCAACTCCTCAACGCTATTGTAATCGGCTGGCATCGGATTGAAGCAGGATTTACTGAATTGTTAATGATTATCGAACATCATCCAAATTACCCAGTTAATGCAACAAAGTACTTCAAGTATAATAGTATATTTTTCAGTAATGTGGGTGATGTACGAGATTACAAAAAATTTATGGAATTTATTGATTAGAAGATTGCCTACCGTATCCGATCGTGTTTGATCTCCAGATAACAAAGCTCATCAATGACTCGATTCAGTGTTTCCTCCAGAGCGATGGGAGCAAACATCTGCGAATTATTGATATTTGAATGATTCAGTTTAATCCTGATTTCCCCAGGCAATCTCTCAGTTCATTCAAGTTTTGTACACCATAACAACAAAAACAATTCCACTGAAGATTCACAGCCTCATCTACTGCGAGGCGTAAGCCCCATTCAGTGGATAGGTTTTACAGTGGATGGAAGAAACAATTGATTATCAAACCTTAGACGAGCAGGGAGCAATGCTCAGATCGCTCGTCTCTCCCTCGTCCCTTCCCTTCCTCTTGGCAATGATTTTCATCGTTACCGGGTTACCGCCAAGATCTTCCTTTGTTTGGAATGCTGCAACTCGTGAATATATCATTTATATCTAGTATCTAGTCCGAAAATGTAGCACAGAAATTGCTTGAAAATGTCATGTATACTTACTAACTAACTTACTAAGTGTAAGTGTAAGTGTAAGTGTAACTTACTAAGTGGATTCATTCCGGCCTCTACGCAGCTTTCGAATCGACAGCTGCGACAGGAGAGGCGTTTCTCTGAAAACATGCTAGTGTTATCATCGTTATCATCACCTTATTTTTTTCTGGCCAAAATAGAACACAATAGGGTTCATACAAAAAGCACCAATAAACGAAAAAAGAATCGATAATCTTCATTCGCTATGGTCGAATCGCATATATTCTCTCCACACTATGGTGCAGTGTCCAGGGACCTAACGTCAGTTTCCTTCAATTACTCCTATAATTCTAGAGAGTCCCCACTTACTATATTGTTCTTTTGATCCATGAACCTTCGAAATAACTTTCTTGTCGTTTCTACTCACTCAAACACATTCGTTCGAAGTGCTCTCTAATCCGAGAAATGCGTAAGAGGTCAAAAAGTGTCCGGGAGCCGTTCCGCAAATAAGTTCGCACCCACTCACTCTACAGTGATTTTAGCACACAAGTTGTCTCTGAACACCGCACAAACTGGCGTTGTGAGTTCAGAATATCAGGCAAACACGTTAGTGAGTGTTTCTGTTCAGGTAAATTCTTCACTATGGAGAGGTTAAGAATTATGAACGTATTTTTCGCAGGGGGGAGCGCGGAAAATATGAAAATAAAACAAATTGATGACATAAATTAGCAATGGTATGTGGGTAAATAATGAAACCTTTCGGCAGCAGCTCAAAGCATCGTCCCTCATTCTTGCATACATACTCCCTCTTGTCCATTACAGATCGACGGAAAAAGGTCTTGCAGCCGTTGCAGCTGATGGCCTGAATGAAAACCATTTATTTTATATTTTCAAGGGCATTTATTTTTCAAGGCATTACTCTCTAACTTGCAAGAAATCATCCAAAATTCGATTTGTGATTTCAAAGCGTTGGTTTCTTTTTTGTTCATGCGAATACTGCTTTAGTTTTGAGCTTGGGCCTGACACTACTAGCACGATATCCCATAAACCACTGGCAAGTCTGTGAAGCTTAGAAGCATTTTTGAATTGAACGTATTATTGCCTACTCGGATATGACTAGAGTAATCTCTGAAAAAATCAATTCAATGGATACTCACATCATAATGATACCCAGTGGCTTGCTCTCCGCACACTCTGCACTGCTCCGGGCAGCCATTGGCTCTCTTGGAGGGCGCAGGAAGAGAGTGAAGGGGCATCGGAATGGGGATAGGGTGGATGACTGATGGTTGCATGGGTACAGGTACGGGATGAATGGAGACGGGAGTGAACCATTCGAGCGGCCTGCAATATTAGCGATTTTAAATCGCGGTCCGCCTAGAAATGAAGAAATTCAGAGGGCAGAAACGCGCGGCAACTCAAATTGGACTCTGTCATTTCGTGCTGTGTGGAACTGATAGGGTTTTGCTGCCATATTTTTGTGTTGATTGAAAGCTAAAAAATACAGGTTCGAGATTGCAAAATAGTTTCTGGACCAAAGGTGGCGATGGAGAACTCACATCGACGGAGGTGGAGTGGGCTGTTTGATGCTGCCGCTGGTGCTGGGGAGGTCTGAATTTTGTGTATATATTTTTACGAATAATGACTGGCAAAATACCATTGAAGGTCATTTGCTCACCATAACTGTTCCTCCTCTCGCCATCCTTCGGTGGACTCTCGATCTCCCTCAGATAGTCACCGATATCGGGAAGTTCGGGCAATTCGGCGGAGAAATGCATCTGATATCACGAATTTTAACAAATTAACAGGCAATAAAGAACTAAGAAAAAAAGGCGCCAGGCGCCAGTAGTCTCCAGAGATTGGGAAATTATGTAAAGGCACTATGCGTTGAATGAGACAACGGTTCATAGCCGGATTACGTATGGTTTCGAGAAGAAATGTTCTAGAACATGGCAAAAGAAGGAAAAAATAGAGCATCACAAGAGCACAAGGCACAAGCTGTCGCCAGTAACCAGAATGGCAACGGAAACTCCAGCTGTGTTTGGTCTATGCACGAGAAGTTTCTTTTGGAAAATAGTAACGATAACAAGAAGGATGGATCCGGAAAATATATGATCTGCATTGAGTCATATGAAGGAGGACGAAACGAGAAATTGCGATAGAAAACCTCGGCGGTGGATAGGGTTAAAAGCGGATTGGAAGAAGACGTGGCCCTTACTCGATGTAGCAAGCGAGAAAAATGACTATCCAACACGACCAGGTGCAGTATAAGTACCGATGGAGAAGACAGGGTGAAACATCACTATGGAGCCGGCTAAAGATTGCACTTTCTCTTGCCGGTCAGAGCAGCGAGAGAGCACGCTAAATAAGTAGAGTCATGTCTTGACAAGCAAACCAGAGTCCCAGCTGTGTTTGGCAAAACGAAGGGATGCATCGAAAAGAACCATTCTAGAACAAGACAAAAAAACGGTCAGGATCAATCGAGACGGGCAATCATAAAGCAAGGGAACATGGTGCACCTGTACGGAAAATGAAATGAAATGAGAAAACTTCGGGGACCTCGATTACGGTTTCTGAGCGTCCAGCATGGGTTAGGTAAAGAGGCAGCGGTCGTTTCATTAAGATTATGAATGAGGCGAATAACAGATAAAGGGCTCTGGTCCGTTTTGGGTGTCCCATCAAAGTTTCGTGGACCCGGCAAAGTTTTACGGTCCCATGAAAGTTGTCCAGTCCCAGTGATATTTTCCTGGACCCGGAAATAGTTTTCTGGACCCGAAAATAGTTTCCTGGACCCGAAAATAGTTTCCTGGGCCCAGAAATAGTTTCCTGGACCCGAAAATAGTTTCCTGGACCCATTACTCCCTAAGTGCAATTGCAAGTTCCAATTTCTATTCAATACAAGGTTCAATTTATGCTCGTCGTAATTGCTTTGACTAGGGGTCATTTCTTTATGCTTAGTGCTTAGTACCACCTACGTTTTCTGCAGAAAAAATATGTCATGACGTACAATGATGGGAACCCGTTAATTATTTTTCGGGACCAGGAAACTATTTCCGGGTCCAGGAAACTAAATCCGGGTCCAGGAAACTATTTTCGGGTCCAGGAAACTATTTTCGGGTCCAGAAAACTATTTCCGGGTCCAGGAAACTATTTTCGGGTCCAGGAAACTATTCGTGGTCCAGAAAACTTTTTAAGGTCCGGGAAACTATTATGGGACCGGAAAACTTTGATGGGACACCCAAAACGGACCAGAGCCAGATAAAGTGTAAACTGTTTGTAACAGGTTCTCGCAGCGTGGGGATTCTTAAAGTAGCTCAGGAATAGTTGAAATAATGGAAGGGAAACATTGAAACGTGGTGTGCCGCAATGCGTATGATTCGAATAATATATACAGTGTATGACGTTTCAATAGATTCTCGCAATCTAGATAGCTATTCTAAAAGTTGTACAGGAGTAGTTGAAAAGAGGAAGGAAATCATTGAAACGTGGTGGGAGCTACAATGCGTATGAGGAGGCGTATTGTGCCCCCTTCTCCCCTCATATTTGCCTCTCTCGTTTATAAAATAGCGCACAAATTGATCGACCACCATGCGGTGTGGCCATAATCTTTGAAGAACAAATAGACGAAGAGAGTTCACAAGAAATGATGAGAGCGAAAAGACTATCATCTTTTGCACGCTCCCTTGCCGATCAGAGAGGTGATAGAGATAGGTGATAGCGAAATTTGAGATATTTTCGCGAGAAATTATAAGAAAAGAATGCGCGAAGAAAAGTTTGAGCTCCTAAAAGATGCGGTTGTTAAGCAGGTTGGAAGATTCAAAAGGAGCCAAAATGGAAGGATGCTGAGCTAACGTTGGGTACTCTCCGGTCAGAATGACGAAGGTACGATTGTTCTAATTCTCTAATAAGGAATGAGGAACTCCAATGTCCGACCTCGAACCGTATTTGCTGCTAAAATACAGAGATCGAACGCGCTCTTGCAGACACGAGATGTGTTATCGTAGATCCCGATCACGATAAATGAATCAGAGTAGACGTTTCAAGTGTACTCTCGCATTTCGACCCGTTGTATCGCTCGTTAGAGACGGAAAATGGGAAAGGAAAGCCGTTCTTCCGTACTCTAGACCTAATCTAGCCCTAATTCGCAGCTACTAGGGTCATTAGATTTGCTTCCTCTTTATATCCTAATGCAAAATAACTCTCCAGATGTTTCGGACACACATCAGAAAGGTAAATCAAGATCAAAAAGTCGTGTTTTGCTCTCGGCGCGACAGCTTTTTAGACAAGATAACTAAGATAATCACACCACGAGAGGAACAGCCGATTGGGAACGCATCACTTCCTCGTGACAAATACCGGGTTACAATTAGAGCAACGGTAAAATAGGGAGAATAACTCGGTGGCGCGAGCTCAGAACAGCATCTATCATAAATTGAACTACGGCTCTTTGAAAGAACTGAAATATTATAAGACTTTCAGTTCTTTCTAACAGACATTGAAAGTCCAAGCTATACACAATGAACAGCAGTATTTGACACCGCGCGCTCGACCTCTCGCAAGTGAGAAGTGGGCAGGGTCAGGACCAAATATTCAATCTAGATCGACCTCTGGTCACTGTTGTGCTAGATAGATGGAATAGGCCACCTGTATCCTGGGGACCAAATAGTGCACTGGGCAGAGGAGGACGGAGCATCCCGACCAAATTGTGGCTCGGCAATGGAAACATGAACCCTCCACCCGCCCTCCCCCTCACTAATCAGCCAATAATCATCCCTAGCCGTCTGCACTCTCTCATTTCCTCCTGATCTCTCGCCCTATTTGCGCAGCTTGAAAGGTGTGCAACTTGTGGGGCGAAGAGGAAGCGCATCTCTCCCTTTTCCCTGGTCTATCGTCCCTCTAACCAGGAGATATAGAGGCTGCTTCCCGTTGCTTCCTTGCCTTGCTCGGTTTGGGATATGGATGACTCTCCTAATTCCAAGTTCGCTCTCGCCTCTCTGCCTGACGAGACATTGTGCGAAGTGAAGAGATCATGAGAAGCCATCGCTAGTTTGGAAATGTGTCTCATACGAACAAGGAACGCCCCCGCTCGATCTTTGGTGGGAAATAGTTGGCTACGACGTGGCCCTGGCTGATGTGGCTGGCTGGTGTGGCTTCTGCCGTTTGGGGGGTCTCACCCTATTCCACTTTTCCCTCCCCCTCATTTTGCTCTCCTCCATTGAGGAGAGCGCGGTCTCCTCCTCAGAGGAGACCCAGTCCGCGGGGGCGAATGCTCCCCTCCCTCTCCTCAGATTGGAGAGCGATGGACTGAACCAGAGAAGTGAAATCGAAAGCTTATATAGGGATAAATTGGATGTAAATTGATTGGATGTAAATCGACGAGAGACAAGGGAGAGACGAGAGACATAATCTCATTCTGGACTAATATATTTGTTGACGAATGGTCTTCATTCAAATTCTTCGATTTTTGTTGTTTTTTCACAAAAACTAAGCACTAGGAACAAAAGTGCTAGGCACTAAGCACTAGGATCTAAGAAGCACTGAGCCTTATTCTTAGCACTGAGCCTGATCCTACGCACTAAGCCTAAGCACTAAGCGCTAAGCTGTAAGTCTAAGGATAACATTTGAGGCTTAGTGCTTAGTGCTTAGCATGCTTAGCCTTTTGTTAGTGATTATTACATGTGTGCAGCGTCTAGGAAAGAAAGGCGAAAGATTGAAATGAACTAGACGACCGTGCGGAATGCGCCGAATGAGGAGAAATGAGGGAGAGTGAAAAGTGGAATAGGGGGAGACCCCCCAAACGGCAGAAGCGCCCACTGTTTAAATACCGGGGGTGAACGTTCAGGGGGGGGGGGGCACTAGAGAAGAGTCACATTTTTTAGAACTATCATACACTGCTATCGTATCCAGTTGTGTCCATGTCCTCATAACTTTTGATGATGAGACGACAATATGTTAATGTTGTATTAATATTTAATCTGTAATATCTGTGTCTTGTACAAAAATGGTCGAGTATGTGACAGATTAAATATTTTCTTTATTTCACTCCTCAGCCTAAATGAAAACTACTGATGTTGAGGCAATGAAGCACGATTTTGAATAGACAATGCGAGTTTAGTATGCAACTTTTATTGATTAGCGATCCTGGTTGATCTTTGCTGTGTACATGTATCCTGTTTAATCGTAGTTAGGGAATGCGGTGGGTCTGATGTACATGTCAGCCTTGTTAAGCGGGTCTCCATTCCAGAAGAGATACGTCTGTCCGTCCTCTCCCTGGGGAATATCATCGCACGTGTAACGAACTCCGTTCAGATTGGCTGATCCGCATCTGGAAAGCAGCACTACATAAATATTACATAAATAATAAATAATAATATAACATATAAATTTTGCATTCAATCAAGCGCTGTTTTTATGTTGCGATTTCAAAGCAGTTCTAAATATCGAATATTTGTTTAGTGGACAAATCAGGATGTATTTTCTTTTTTTTTCAGAGTGAATGAGACGTAAACTCAAATTTAGGATTTTGTTGCACTTGAATTGATGCTTACCTGTAAGACGTGTCATACCACCATCCCGTGTTGCGGAACGTCGACGAGCAGTGGACTGTAAATTCATTTATTTAATTTTTTTTTATATATTAAAAAATAATTTTAAAATGTCGATAATTAGCACTCACAAGTGGAGTTATCATTATCAAAGGCGAGGAACTTGGGTCCGGTCTTGGACAGATCCCAACGCGCCCAACCATCGTAGTAGTCGATCTCGGTACCACGGCAAACCTGAGAAGAGAGGTTTACGGATAAGAATCTTTATTGGAACTAATCTCGGTTTCTCTTTTCGGGATATGTCAACGCAGACAAATAGCTACAACTAATGCGGTAGAATATTATTAGGATAGTGATTATGATAAGATCTCTCACCTCAGGAATGGTGACTCTGTACTCGTCCGTCTTTCCACTGACTGCAAACTGTTTATACGTGCAATCGGTCCACTTCGCTTCAACTCCATTATGAGCACAACGGAAGAGATTGAGACGGAGACTGCAAACTATGATGATAGGAAGGTCCCGAATCTATTTCCCGGTTCCCAGCACCATAACAAAATTAGCATTTTTTGTGTGGCTATTATTTTGCGAGCAGATTGATATTGCAGCTATCGTACCTCATCATTTGGTAGTTGGTGTAGAGCGAGATGAGGTCCAATCCGAACCAGAGATCCGCCTCTTCGGCTGAACCGAAACCTTCGGCGTACTCGTCGAGCGTCTTTTCGGATGTTTCGTTCTGAAAATTATTAATTATTATATTATCTCGTATATTTTCTTAACCCCTTCTCTCTGACAGTTCTAATGAAGAACAGTGAAATCCTCACATAGAGCGAATTTCCAATCAGAGTCCATCCTCCTCCGCCTCTGGTCATATCACAGTAGACGAGGATATCTCCGTACGACTCGTCCACGGGAACGGTCACACTGAAGAATGGAACATGTTCTACTTTTGATGTTATTTGAAAGTGATGCTCATAAAAATCATAAGAAACATATGTGAAACATGCATTACCACGTATGAAAGAAACAATTGTCGTAGAGACCAACAAGACAATTTTACGATAGATGAAATGTTAAAACTCACGAATAAGCTCCATCAGTCGTAACTCCATGGTACACGAAGAGATCGGCGCAGTGTCTGCGGGGAGCGAAGACCTCGCAATCGTGACCGGCGTAGTACATGTTGCAATTACAGTAGTAGGAACCTGAGAAATGGATATTGACTATTTTACCAGGTGCCAAAGTATCCAAACTCATTGTGTTGGTTTGTTTCTCGTATAAGATATCCTCACAACCCTTGTCAGTAGAATAATGTATCCATGGACACTTATTTCCTTCTTACTTTTATTGACGCACTAGCATCATATTTAATAAACCCTGTAAATTTCTATTGACGCACCAGGAGTGTTGACGCAGGTGCCGTGTCCGTCTCCGGCCGAGCACGAATGGGGATCGAGACACTCATCGATGTCATCGCAAGCATTCGTGTCCTTGTTGTACTGCAAAGAATGGGATTTGTCCCTGTATTCCCAAATTTTGTTCAATTTGCTACGCTAAAAATGTTAAATCTATCATAATTTTGCGCATAAAAATGGGAAATTATTCATTAGTCTAATCAAAATGTGTTTTTTTTTTGCAGTTCCAGATCCTAGATCGAGATGATACCGTAGACTCGTAGAATATACGACAGAATAGATCAAACAGAGTGATAATGTGGCTCACAATGAATCCAGAATCGCAGATGCAAGCCATCTCTCCGTTGGTAATTCCGCAGTGGGCGTTGGGCTGGCAGGCGTACGGCTGGAAATATGTATTGTTATTGTTTTTGTTGTTGTTGTTGTTGTTATTGTTATCCTTACGTTTCTGAAGTAGTTTCCGTTCTGGCAGTAGTTAGCCTGGGAGCACTCGTTCGATAGCCAGTGCTGAGTAGCTGCAAATTGATGGATGAATTTATCTGTTCTTCGCATGAAATATCGCTTCCGCCGTCCTTCATAGAGCTCCCGTCTTTCAGAGAGGTTACAAAGAATTCGAAATCAGAAATTCTAGGGAATATCATCTCTGAAAGCTCTCTGACTTTCGGTTTCACTTGCTTGATGCGCAATTCTATGCAGCACGAAGTAACACAAAAACTCACGAGGATGCATGTTTCCGTTGCTATCAGTGCAACCGCACTCTTCGATGGGAATGCAGGTCACCTGAAAATATGAAACAATTGTAGCAATCAAACTTAAATATAACATTAATATATAATAATCTACAATTGTAATCTCACCTGTGCAAGATTGGTGGTGTCCAATACGTATCCGTAGTCGCACTCGCAACCCTCGGCGGAGGCTGAAGAATAGAAATAAATCATGCTATGTCATGGAAAAAAATTGTAAAATAAAAAATAAATAAAATAATTCTTACGTTGATCGCAATAATCCGGTGCGTCGTGATTGGAGCAAGTGGCCGGGCAGGCAGAGACGTACTCGGTGTACTTAATTTATTTTGAAAATAATTATATTTTCAGACTCACTACCGGCTACACGGGATGTAACTCAAGATTTTTTGACCCGTTCGTCGAAGAATCGTAGTAAACAGTGAACAAACCCGATCTTCTGATAATACATTTAACTTTGTGGAGTGCATAATAATAACTCACAGTCGAGTGCACTGGACAGTTCATCTGGCAGTTGGTTTTGGCGCGCCAATTGGACACGTCGACTCCTTAAATTAGTTTATTAATAAAATTAAAAATAATTTAGTTATTTATTAAAATAAAAAAAAATTACCTCCGAGGGCGAACTGGCAGCTGGCCACGAAGTCACTGTACGAGTTGCATTTCATCTGAAATAACGAGAATTTCATGAAAATATTGATAATCGGAATGTAATAAGCTGTGAATTGTAGAGATATCAATTGAGTCACTTTGAGTTAGTTTTTTGATTGCCTATATTGAAAAAATAGTGTTTGATTCGATTCAAGAGTGTTACTTTGATACTCACCGTCTTACTCAAGCACACATCGAAGATGCACGAATCGTACGAATTCTGGATAAAATCGACACCGAGGAATTGGCAAGCGGCGAAGGGTCCCTGGAAATATTTTATTGCTTATTTTTTGAGTCAAAATAAACAAATAAATTGCAAAAAACAAAAAAAAACTTACCGTTCCGGTCTGAGCGTTGAAGATTTCGACGCAATCGGCTCCAGCGCCCTCGATGTCCGGCTGAAAATAATGAACAGTTAGTGAAAACAAAAGGAAACTTCAGCTAGATATATTTAATTTGAATAGTGTCGCGGCTCTTTCAATCTCCCAGCCTTGCTATTCCTAACTGTTTGGAAGGACCAACTATCCAAGGTTTCTCTTGGCTATCATGATAATGTCTCTTCATTCGCTCACTCTTGTTTGTGAGGGAGAGCAAGGTGTGAATCTATTCTTCTTTCAGCCCTACACGTGAGTTCTCCTTACGCAAGTTCTGCTCTTATTCGTCATTGTCCATCCATCGATACATGCAGGAGTGGGGTTGGGCTGAGTGTAGTCAAGAGTGCGCCACGTGTCTGCGAACTCGTCAGTCTGAAGATCACGACATTTATTTCAGTATGAATACATTATTTAGATTAGATTATAGCTGTTGTAATTGAATTCTGTCTACATACCTGTGCCTGCTTCGGTCTGCAGTCTTTGCCGACTTGGGTGCCGTCACTGAAATTGGGAGGGATTTACGAAAATTAAATTTTGAGCACTGATCAGTATCGAAAAAAATCGTTGGTATTTAAAGAATTGAGATATTTCGTTGCCCACTTTTCTTGTCGTTAGAGTTGTCAAAAAAATACATGAATATTATTTGCATCGCACAATACTTTCAAACTCACGGCTTGATCAGATCGTCCTTGCAGTCTCCGTCAAAGTTTCCGGCCAATCCGCAAAGAGTGGTCTTACCGCGGAATTCGGGCACGTCAGGAATCACCATGCACAACTGGAACATGTTCGATAATTCGGATTTATCTTTTTCCGGATCCGCGAGAATCGCTGTGAATGTTAAAATTGATAGCTGACATAATTTCTCATTCTTGAGAAACTCAGAGTAATGCGTGCTAAAAAAATTTTTAAATGTAAATAAATAAATAATATACCTGTCCGTAGTGGAAGTCGACTTCAACGAATTGGTCGTTCTTGATGACGATGTCATTGTTTCTGTAGATTTTTGTTGTCTATGGATGTCGAAAGTATTATTTCTAACAAATAAACTTGTCGGTGACTAAGCTTCGCTATGCGTAGGAATCAAGAAACGAATAGAGTTCTCATATTGGAATATTTTCCGGATTCCCAATAAGCCGAACAAGGGGATTAACCGCACTCGCGACGAGAGAGCGTGAACAATGAGGATACTATTGGAAATCCATTAGTGTTATTGGAAAATCATTTTCCAATAAGAGAACTCTAGAAACGAATACTTCAACTTGACAAAATAAATATAATTTAATTACCTGAGGGTAACGGAGAACTGAGCGTACGACTGCGAGGGATAGTAGTAGGGTACGTGCACCTCAAGGTTTATTATGGTTTTTTTTATATTTTTACCATTTTTGCGTCGGATAGATCAAAAATTCGCAAATAGTTCACTTTATATTGCCGCCTTCTAGGGTTGCAAGTTCGGGATCGGCAATCCCGAAAGTCGGGATTACCGACACTCTTCCCTAGCTGCCTCTCTCACTTTCGCGAACTATTTCTCATCTCTAACCGTCTGGCGCGAGAGAGTGTCGGTATTACCGATACCGAACATGCAACCCTACCGCCTTCGAATCGGTATCAATTTAGTTGCTAATTGTTTAGATAATAGATTATTATTGTAAAAAAAGTATTAAAATACCTGAACATCATCGACGAAAACGTGAAGGAATTGATCGACGAAGATGGTCTTGTTGTAGAAGACGACTTGAGTGGAGGAAACCATCGAGACACTGTAGGATTGATTACAATCATTGAACATGCATAGTGAATCTTTGTGGATAGATTTTTTTTAAAGGTGTTTGGCCTTTTACTCGCCCAAACGAGTGATTTCAGTCAGTCCATTTTTAAACTAAATGTCATTTAATTTTCCCTGATTCTTTCCCTGTTTAGCCTATTTTTTGTTTAAAAAACTGCATGACTCACGTGTCTCCGGGGTGCTGGATGTCGTTTTTCGCCTTGACGGAGAAAGTGGAATATCCATTGTCGAGCTCGTCCTTGCACGGCATCGAGAAGATATACGGGCAAGTTGCTTGAAAAAATACAATTAAAATTTAACACTACACTTCAAAAAATATCATAAAATGGAGTTGTAGCTTGATTGGTTCAATGTGCTGATAATAAAACAAAGTGTGCGGACTGGAAAAGCGTTTTGAATGGAAGAGAAGAAATGCGCATACTGAATTGGTATCGCTAATGTAGCGCATTTTAGTTTTAATTATTTTGAAGGGAACTCACACTGGTAGTCATAGTACGCTCCATCGAAGGTGTTGTAATGGGGATCTCCATTGAAGCAGATCTTGCGAGTAGCAAGGGAGCAACCCTTTTTCGCGTTGCCTGCAATACAAACGTTGGTCCAACTCGAGGATTTAGGATTCCGTTTTATTTTCATGTTTGGCTGGCTGAGAACATTGTGTCTAATTAGTGCTTGATTTTTATAATATATCACGATGGTCCATAAGGGGTTTTTTGACAATTTCCAGTGTACTCACTAGGGTTGCAGGTTCGGTATCGGTTAGAGATGAGAAATAGCGTGCGAAAGTGAGAGAAACAGCTAGGGAAGAGAGTCGGTATCTAATACCGACATTCGGGATTGCCGATCCTGAACTTGTAACCCTAGTACTCACCAGAGTAACCGAACTCGCAAGCGCAATTCGTCTGATGATTCTGGATGAAGCAATGAGCGTTCTTTCCACAAGTTTTGCTGTCACACACGATCTTCTTCTCGCAGTTGTTGCCCGAAGTGTCGTCGGGACAATCACATCTGGAGAGATCAAAGATCAAGTATCGCTCGCATTAACCATTTACACTATTTCCTGATTACCCAGGCAATGATGCACAATAATTAGCGCTCTTTGTGTTCAGGAGTTCGAGAGGCGGATAATTGTAAGTTCATATCACACATAAAAGAAGAGACGATTACCCATTTTGGAACTCAATGTCATCGTTTCTTTGGCTGATCAGCACCAAGAAATCTTGCATGAAAAAATTGATATCGCGCCATTGCCAAAGCCCATTATTTCTCATCCGCTTATCATTATCACAAAAGAGGCGCGCGCGCGTGGGTTTCCAAGTGGTTGTTAAACCGCGCCCTAATGGAGTTATCACCATCATACAACACTACGCTTTTCGGTGGATACTTCTTACTCAAGATCGGTTCAAAAATCAACCTCGCAAAGTTCTCAAGATGCCCGTAATCTATCGCATCATTGCTAAGAGGCTTAGGGGAATTGTGATATCGGCACCACAGTGACAGTTAGGATTATCCTCTATGAGAAAATTCGAGAAAGCATACGAATGAGATAGATTGCTATATTGGATCTAACAAATAAAAATTTCAACATAATTTATAAAAGGAATGTGTCATCCACATGAGCAAGGAAAAAATTTTAATAAGCAGTTGAGCCCAAACTATACAAAATAAGGTTCTGACCGGTATCCAGTGGCTCCATTGGGCAGACATTGTCCTCCGTTCTGACACGGATTGGAATAGCACGCGTTACAGGTCGAATCGGCCAGGACTTGATCACGAGCGTGCACCTGATAATTCATATTTTACTCCCTGGAAGCAAGAAATTGAACACTTCTCGAACCGCTTTTCTCATAGTTGTTGCATTTGACTCCCGGTCTGTGTATTAATTTTTTCTATCCCTAATAATAAACTTGACTAATCACTCAGGACAAAAACTATTCTGAGTGAAATGATGAAAGATGAAAGTGGAAAAACATATAATGCGACTTACGTCCTTCTTCAGCAGAGAGATCTGATGCAAAAGGGATTCTTTCGAGGCACAGGAGAGATCGCGACAGGTCGGCCTTGAAAAAGGTGAAATTGCAACTTCTTTAGTTCAAAAATTTCTTCAACGATTATGATAAGTTTGTTTGTTCACTTTTTTGATTCATAAGGTAGCTTGAATTTTCATGAAAGAGGAAAAAAAGGAGAATAAGAAAGTCATGGTAAAGAATGTTAGTGTTGGAAATTGAAACCATCGTTAAGTAATAATCTTGTTCATTGTCGTTAATTACTCGAGAGTTACTCACTCGACATGCTCTGCTGCGGCGGCTGCAGCCAGCAGCAGCACTCCGACAAGTCGAAGCATCTTGCTGCTGCAATTATTATCACTATTATGATTTCAAATTCTGGCGATATTGCACGAAATATAAACACAACATGAAACAAGCAATTACAGAGAAGCCACAGTGAATTGGTAGTAAGAAAAAATACTATCCCGAAGAACAGTTATGTTTCCCGAGTTCTCCTCGGGAATCGGAGTCGAATAAGGGTGGAGCCATGAGTGAATCTCGTTGCTTAAGAACAAAGAAGGGGGCGCTTATCTCGGTTATGAGTGTAGGAAAGAGAGAAGGCGGGTGATAAGAGCGATACTCCATTGTTGTGCAACAAAAGAACGAGGGATGGTCTTCAGGACACGGAAATGAAAATGGCATCGTAGGACACGATTTTAGCTCATAGTAAGTGATGACATGATGAATAATCCGGTTTCCTCCTACGCCGTTTGACCAAGACGCCCGCAAGGGAGTTTGGAAGTGACTAGATCACGCGGTAAAGTAGGTCCGAAGAAGAGATTAGGCCTTAAGGATTGAATTGGTCTATTATCACTGGCCCAGCAGTGATCCCCCGCAGGACGCAAGTGTCTTGATTAACGGAATGGGCTTTACCTTTTACCTCTTTTTACCTCCTACCCCTTCACCGTTCAGAGTTACGAGAAAGCACGCGGAATGAAGAGACGATTTCTACATCCGGACTGTCATAATTTTTCTATCTTGGCCAACAAATCAATCATGCATCAATTTTATGCTTTAGCTGACACGATGCGTGATTTATGTGTGGACCTAATCCCCTCTAAGCCGATTTCGTTGCAGGGTCAAGAGCTCATAAGACCCTGATACTTTCCTGAAATACCCGAAACCTCTACGTTTCCGGTCATTTACACTACAAAAATCACACCTTTGACCGTATACGAGAGAGTGTGTGGAATGAAGAGACGTGTGATTTGCATTTTGACGACCTTACAGTGATAAGCGATCAGCATCGTTACTACGTCAGGATACACTTCTGGTTCGGTTCTATCACTCGCCTACTCACTCTGATGCGCATCAAACTTCTTCGCAAGGGGGAGATAATGACACTAATAGAGGGTGTGGCTGGTTGTTTAGTCATAAGGTGTGTGGTGAGTAAGATGCACTCGGATAGAGGCAAGGTTCATAACCGTTTTTCGTTGCCTTCAACATCTATGTCAGTGGTTGCAGTGGATCAGGTTTTGAGCACGCACAATATTTAGCAGTCTTTAGGAGTCTTTTTAGGAGTGCGTATTTACTTTTCAATCATATTCGAGACATTTTTTTATCTGCGGAAGAAAACGAGGACGACAAAATTTTCTTCTCGCTCCAATCGATGAATTGTCGATTTTAGAATTTGCACGGTTTCTCCAATTTGACTTCAGTAGGAAGGTCGTCCTTTCTGAACAAATTCTTACTCTTATCGAACTTTATGCTATTTTCTTACCCTGAGCTCATCCTCTTCTTCTTACTCTTCTTTCCCTCCGAATTTGAAGAATCACTGTTGCTCTCGTTATTCTCCGGAAGTTTCTTCTTCACAACCATCGAAATCATCTGAAAAATATTTATTTTGATTATTTTTAAATTTAAAAAAAATTGAACTCACAACAATGACGACAACAATGAGAATGAGTGCTACGACAGAGATGCCAATGACCATCCCGGACGTTTCCGGCTAAAATGAACGATCAGCACAGTTCGAAATACGGGTAATCGTCTATTCATTTCGTACACTATCTCGCCTCTCTGACAGGCGAGATAGTGTGGGAAATGAAGAGACCATTACCAGTATTTCGAACTCTAGTGATCAGTATCTAGCCCCCCCCCCAAAATTGTATGAGAAGGATTGCGATAACATACTTCCGGATCCTCAGTCGATGATTCTGAAAAATATTGCTGATCTCTGATCTTTGATCTTTGATCGCTCACCATCCTTTGACGGGGCCGAGGGACCGGGTGGGGCCGGCGTAGGTGTCTGACCTCCGGTAGGCGTGGTAGTCTTGGCTGTCGTGGTAGTTGTTGTGGTGGTGGTTTTCGGGACTAAAAGCTGGTTAATTTTGAAAATCATAAGTTATAAACTCACCAATATCATGGTTCAAATCGACTGATTCGAAGGGGTCCTTCGCAATTGTATTTCCATCCTTGTCAGTGAACCCGTTGTTCGAATCACATTCGAGATACGAGTAAACTTGGCCGTTCAAACTGAAAAAAAGTATGACAATTAATGAAATGAAGCAATAAATTACCTGACTCCGTGTTGGTCTCCTACCTCTTCTGGTTTACTGCTCTTGAACACGGTTTTCGATTCGTTTTTAGATGACAATGACATGATTACGTCCGTTCTATCGCCTTGAGTGCATCCTGCAAATTACATTCCATAAAAAAATTCAAAAATTTGTGTCGTTTAATTACCTCTCCTGCATTCCACTTGCAAGGGCGTATCAATTGATTTACCACTAGGAATGATCCAGCCGTTGAAGTCACAGAGTGCATAACTCCTAACACCATCGATACTGAAACGATTGTGGATACGCTATCGCTCAATATTAAGGAAGCATATTTTATCATCTTTTTGCATTAATAAACTCACAACAATTTCTGGCCATCGTCACAATTAAGTTTGCGTACTTTTCGTGAATAATTCGTATTCAACAACAGGCGGCTGACGACTCCTGTTCGGCTTTCAACGATACAATCTAGAATTTTATCGATAAATTCACGTAAATATCACCAAATTTCTTACATTCCACGCATTTCACTGAAATTGGTTCGGAAGCGCTAGCAATTGTTGTCTTCAGTTCATTTCTCGTCCTGTTTTCATAGGGGAATCCATCCTTCCATCCATTGACTTCATCGCACGTAAGCGATCGGTACAGCTTTGAGTTGATTCTGGAATATTGTATCGATGGTCTGGAAACGGAAAAAAACGAATAAACTGACTCAATCGCCATGAGACTATCTGCTCCGTCCTTGCAAGTCAGCGTCTGGGTGGAGTTATCGTAGTTAACCTGAAGCGGATACAGTTAATCGATAATCTTTCCTCCGTTACAGTACCTCTTCAGCCGTTACGTCCCTGATGAGCGATCGACCACAGGGATTCACCGCATCTGAAGAATGTCTCAATATGGCAGCTACAGTAACCACAAAGGGTTACGGTATGATACCGTACTTGCAACAGCGAAAAGTGCGCAGAACAGCAGGAGTGTCGCGTGAGGTCGCATCCTGAAAAGGGATTACTATGATACAGTACTCTTGGGGGGATCTGGGATACTGTAGTAGATCTACAAGTCATACTGTACTGGTCGATAGGACTACGATACGCTTCAAGTGTATCACAGTGGACGTTTCAGACGGTCATAGGGGCAGCAAAAATACCTCTAATTCGACGTTGAAGGGCTGAGTTGACCACTCGACAGAAGCGAAGAGGACGAGAATGAAGGAGAGAAGGGTGAAAGAGGGTATTTATATGCAGAATCAAGGCAATTAAAAAAGTAAATTACTCTTTGTTCATCGATTAGAATTGAAAATAAACTTCAATTATATAATAATTTATATTTGATCGAGTTTACGGTTTCTCATCTCTAGTAAAATCCTATTTTTTTCGAAGTAGATCATTGTTGCGAAGATTGGTCAGACAGTCATTTTCCCTTGTTTTCTACCAGTGAACCACATACCACCCTCCCCAATGTTCATGACAATACAATCTCTGTTCACTTTGTACGCTGTGAATAAATATTTTCTCATTTAAGCTAGTTTATTGTTGCGAAGATTGATCAGATTCTCTTCTTCGGTCTTGTATCGTGAGTAAGGGTCTGCAAATAAAACATTATTCAGAGATTCGATAAGTTTATTGTAAATAAAAACATTTATCTTAATTATTTGTGGATGAATACGTATCGCATTTCATCAATTTGACAAATGACAACATGTAGAATCACTTACCCGTTCTCACTCCCTGGCCTTTGCTGCGGCAGCCTTTCGTCTACGCGAGCCCTCCTTGCGGGCGCGCTCCATCAATTGCTGCAAAATTAACTTTTTTGGCATGTCATCAATGGATACTGGTCAAACTTGTATCGCTTTCCACGTGAATGAAAAGTTTCGAATGCATTCTCGTCTGTGAATCAAAACAAAGCATTTTCCTACCACTGATTAATTCATCATGATATAATAATGCCCAGGACAGGTTCAGCTTTTTATGTTGTAGATCACGCTAGACCAACCGCTCTGATAATATCCGGGTTCGTCTGGTATCCATTGTCGTGTGCATTCGCGTTCTCATGCTCGCCTCGGAACATTTTCTCTGCAAATTTGGTTCTCAAAGTTCAAAGATCAAAGATTAAACGATCCAAGATGATCGTTGACATTAGCGTTATTTGGCCTTTGATCTCTCGTGATCTTTGATCTTTACTCACCTCCGCGACTCGATGGCATAATGATGCGGAAGCCACAGCGGCCCGTCGCATCCACCACCATTACCGCACCGTGGTTCAGCTGGAATTATGAATAATATAGTGATGATAGGGTAGGCGGTTGAGGATGGAAGGCAAGTAAGTACTGCATGATTGAGAGCCTCATTTGGTGCCGGGGTGGGTCCCACCTAGCGTTGTCTTACGACAAAAAAATCGCTTGGCGTGGAGCCACCTTTACCTTACATGGGCGTCTCATGATTGCCGTAGTTAGATTACCATACCTTATCCGGATAGTAGTGCGAAGCGGAGAATATGGTGACCAGCTTGTGACCATTGAAGAACTTGAACCCGTTCATCATCATCTGCAAATTTAATTTTCCTTCAAATTTCCGAATAAAACTCAAATAATCTGTCAAAAAAATTAGAAAAAACAATGGCTTGTCATAGTATTAACAGAATATTAAGAGTATTTTATAGACAAGAAATTGCCTACTTGATGTCCTCTGACGATGAGTTTCACTCCGAGATTCTCGCAGATTTCATCAACGAGCGCCTCGCCAAAGTGCACGCCCAGACCACGAATCGCGTTCGGACGGGCTCTGAATTTAAATTGTTTACTAATATTTTATTATTTGTTATTACTATTGTCATAACATCAAAATAATATTATAAGCCTGTTTCTTGACTAGGTATATCCTTCCCAATTCAAAAAATAATAGAGGCTACGAAAGTTTTTTGTAATTTAGTGTGTTTTCTGGATCAATGAGTTGCAAGGACCGCATTCTTCAAGATGACTGTGATTCCGATTCGCCAGCTCACCTCGGTTCTCCATACATGGGATCGGCCCACAGCAGGGATTCGGCCACAGGATGGTCGCCGGATGAAATCAGCGGCTTCGGAATCTATAAAAAAAAACAATACATATATTTGCACAGGTTATGGGTGGGTTGAGAATCTGCCAAAGGGAAACCTAATTACTCTGTATCCATCTGCTCAACCATTATTGCCCACACCATTCCCTAGGATGGAACAAGCGTGCTATGATACTTTCATAATATTTTTAGTTTTATTTTTTCATTTTATTTTTTCTGGATTTTAAGTTTGAGTCTAAACGTTGGAAATTTCGACTAACCCCCTTGAATACTTCTCTGGTCGTCATCTCGGGACAGATTCCACCGTGCATGCAGAAGATCGTGTCGCCTGGATAATAATTTATTTTAAAATATATATTTTGAGGTTGGATTCGGAAATATTCATATTAAATGAAATGAATAATGCATCTAACTATTTTTTAGACATTTTCAAGTATCATAATTCTTATTGATTACCTGCAATGCAGCATAGAGGCATAAAGCAGAAGACTTGGTTGAAGAACTGGAACAGCTCGCGGGCTTTCTTCTGGAAAATAATATAATTGAAAATTGGAGATCATTAAGAAGGAAACCACACGGTATATGTCATATTATGCGATGGTAAGCAGTACGAGAAAGTCCAAAGTTCAATGATTGAAGACCAGAGTTAAAAGTTCAAAGATCACGAACCCGCTCGAATCGTTCCTCCAATTCGGCCAGAAATCCGTAGGCCATGTTGATCACGCGAACCTCGTGATTTCCGCGAAGGAGAATGAACTAGAAATTTGATTTAAATTAGATAAATTGATCATAACGAGGCTAAATTCTATAATAATAATTCTGATATCATAATAAATTCACAAAAGAATAAATAGATAATTACTTATTTAATAAAAATAAATAAACCTCAGTGGGAAAGAGGATTTTGAGCACGAATACGAGCATGATACACTCGAGAGACTGCTTGCCTCTGAGAATTAAAGGAGGAGTACCACGAACATTTGGTTAACTGAGTTGTCGATGTGGCTACCCGATTAAAACTCCCATGTTTTAAAGTTTCGTTTGAACTGAGTTATGAGCATTTAGCTGCGTGAAAAGTGACCCTGAAGATCCGGCAACGAGCGAGAGAGTGTGCAAAATGAGGAGAGCGTGCTGTCTCATTCATGCGTAGTCGCCCATGTCGTCCCCTGTATGTCATCCCTTATCCCCCTCTCCTCATTCCCCATCCTCACCTATCCACATAATCTCCGAGGAAGACGTATCGCTGATTGAAGCAGCCGATCCGATCCTTGTCCGAGAAGATGGAGAACACTCGCTGCAGGTCGGGGAACTGTAATCGATAAAGCATAGATACCGCACTCCGAAACCGTACTATTCCCGGATCAATACAATAGCCACAGTCGAGTCCTATTGTAGTAATAACTGTGAACGAACCACGCATTACATTGACTCAATTATTTAGATACCGTACCGCCAGCTTTGGCCCACTACAGTAAGCCAATTACCTGCCCATGAATGTCTCCTACGACTACGATGGGAAGACGGCACTCCACCAGCACTGGTTCCTGCAAGGATCGAAGATCAGAGATCATCTGATTAGGTGATCAATGCTCAGCCGAATGAAAGATCAAAGATCAGTTTGTTTAAAGATCAACGAATATTCCATTAGAAAGATCAAAGATCAATTGAATCTCTCGGTCAGAGGAATGCGAGAGAGCATGGGAAATGGAGAGAGTGACACTCTAACCTTCTTGAATATCTCCTTGACCTCAACGAGCACACGAACGATGCCCTTGGCCGAGAAGGGAAACTGCAATTATTCAAAGATCAAAGATCAAAGACCAAAGATCAAAGATCACTTACGTATTCCTTGCCGTACTTGGGATCTTGCAAGTTGTCGACCAACTTGAACAGCGACTTGCGGAATTTGTCGTCCTTTCCCGCACCACTGAAATTCGATAATTTTAAAGAAAATAGCACTTACGATAATTATACACTTCTTCATTTAGGCGCCAGTATAGAAGTGTCAGGGTGCTGTGTACTATTCACCCTACATAAATCGCGATCTGCCTATTTCTCATCCTTCCTCATCCTATACTATGCGTGTGGTCGACTCATAGCTTAGTAAAATATTCATCTCAAAGATGTTCAATATCGCACTGCCGATATTATCCACCAGCGCGACCTGTTTACCAACCCGGGAGTGTTCTCCTTAGATCCTCCGTCCTTCTTCTCATCTTTCTTCTCATCCTTTTTCTCATCTTCCTTCAGGTTTGGATCCGTATCATTGCCCGTGAACGTTTCTTCCGCGGGTCTGAAGGGTACGGTAATACGTCAAATCAAATTAGTTAGTTCAAGCGTAATATTTTCCTACAGTAATCTACAGTATCCTCCTTACAACTTACGTGTTTTCATCCTTTTTGCCGTTCTTGTCAGATGGTTTCTTCCTCGGTTGCGGAGAATTGCGGATTGGAGCCGCATCGGACATCGCTACTCTGCAATGAGTTTCTGATTAGTTTACTTCTACGCTCCTCCCTAATATCATACGAAAAACATTCCCTATTGTGTGAAAATAACAGAGAGTTATCTACTATTACACCAAATAGAAAACAATACCAGAGCAGCCAACCACTCGAGACGAAGGGAAGAGTGAAGAATGAGGGGAGAGGGGAGTGGAGATGAGTAGAACAATAGTTCATTTTGTAGTTTAATTTCTAGTCAAATTAAATTGACTGCACAATGTGTAATTTAAAATTTTAATTTCATTATTGATTCTTTCATTTCTCTCCATCGAAAAATGAACAAGCCCATCTCGCCATCAGCACAGCATAGGGTTGGCATTTTGATTCCCAAAAGACCGCTTGCCCTCGCAAGATGAAGAGCGGAATGATTCTCAAACCCCGCTCTCTCCTCTGTTCGTAGAATCAAATGATTCTATCTAGAAATGAACGAAGAATCAAATGATTCTTCGCTTTTGAAGATCGTGCAAAAAACTTTTCAGATCGATGAAAATTGTAAATTTAACCGATGGATCTTTTAGGGTTCTTTATATTGGCGTGTCTGACTCATTCCCAATCATTAGTAAGAGACATTCAACGGAAAAATGAAAATCATTCTATCATTATTAAATTCTTCAGTACTATAATATCAGAGTGTCTGTCTGTCTGTCTGCGGCTAACTAACTAACTAACTAACTAACTTTGTCTGTCACGGTCAACTTTTTTTGCTCATAACTCGCTTCAAACTCATCCTACAGTCCTCAAACCTTTACTATTAGACTTCTCATGAAAATTTTTTTTTTAAATCGATAATTGATTTCGTCATCATTATGCAATAATCCGTTTTCTTCACGGTTAACGCCAGAAACTGAACCAAATCGATCGTGCATGGCACCAAATCACTCGTTATCAAAATTGTCAAAAAATCGATAATTAATTTCGTCATCACTATGCAATATTGCGTAATAATGATGCAATATACCGTTTTTTGCGCCGTTTTCGCCGGAAACTCAACCAAATCGATCGTGCTCGGCATCAAACTTCTCGTAATTAAATTTTCAAAAAATCGATAATCAATTTCGTCATAACTATGCTATATGACGAAATACTTGTTTACAAAACTATTTTTTGCTCCGTTTTCGCTGGAAATTAGGCTGAACTTATCAAGTAGTTAGGTGCACGCTTGCGGAAGGCTCGTGAGGCCGAGAGCGATCCGGAAAAAGTTGGGATGGAGCCACGAAGTGAAGTGGCTCCATCCCACGAAGTGGCTCCATCCCAACTTTTTTCGGGTCGCTCTCGGCCTCACGAGCCTTTCGCAAGCGTTTGCAAATGACTATGATAAGGCGGCGGCAAAATTTAGCGAGCGTAACTCGCTATTACAGTATACCAAAGTGTTTCACTGGGTCAATTTTAGATCGGTGGAACACATTCACGCTTATGAATTGCTCTTGAGACCGAGAGCGATCTGGAAAACATTTATAATGTAGCCACTAAGTACGTTTGCAAATTACTGGTAAGCGTTTGCGAAGCGTTCGCATGTTACCGGGATAACCCGGCGATGCGAAGCGCTTGCAGATGACTGGGATAACCCGGCGACATCTAGCCAGCGAGCGAGCGAAGCGAGCGTAGCTGGCTAGTTTGGAATATGTATCGTGTACACACTAACAATTGTTGTCTCAAAATTTGGGAACATTTGGTCAATTTTGAGCCGAGTTATGATGCGAAGAATCAACCGATTCTGAGAATCATTCGGCGAGGAATGAGAAGAATCAGTTGGTTCTCAGAATCATCGAAGAATCAAATTGCCAACCCTAGCACAGCACCCCTGTGAATCTAAAATCCTGGAGTTTCGGGGAATTGATGCTGCGCCCGCAGTCCAATGGCATCTGCCTGACTCTTTCGCGAACAGGATCAAAGGGTATTGTTATCTGTCCGATTAAATATCACAAGTATTCACATAACTTGTTTGACACGATGAAACCATTACGATACTTTCAGAGGAAATGCTTCTCCAATAGCACCGTATCGTGTTTGTTCGCTAACAAATTTTATTTGTACATTTCAAAACTATTTATCTAGTATCTAGATTGTTCATTCCTACAGCCCCAATTCTGCTTCTGCATCTTTAGGAATCAGAGAATTGTTCTCCAATCACGGCTGCTACTTGGAGGACTGAAATTCAACGAGATTATGACATCTCTTCAATCGATTTCGCTCTTCCTTGATTTAGTCGTTTTTATTCCAGATTCAAAGCGCAAATCAATTTTTTGTTTCACTGCATTGAAATAATGAGCCTTCTTCTGGCAGTGCATTTTTTATATCGAATACTATATTGCACGAATAAAAAAAAGTCATTCGCATAAATATTTAAAATATATATTGTGGATAAATATGAAATCTGACCTGGTGTAACTTCGTGTAAAATGTGCGGCAACAACTCAAAAAGTGCGCGTTATTTGAAGCCACGCCTAGTTTCTTGCTCCACTGCATTTTGAATCGTTCGTTTCCCTATTGTCCCGAATTGTGTTATTGTTATTTATTTTATTGTCTAATTTTATCTTGTTCAGCATGAGCTCCAACGAGGCCGTGCCTATGGACATCACCGGGCCCTCGCCGGTCAGTTATTTCGAGTTTTTTTGCTTGCTTCATCTCAATTTATTTCCTATTCTTTGATACAAATTAGCAATAATTAATCAATTATCTGATTATATTGATTATTTTAGGGAGTTCCTTCACTGGCGGAGACGCCCAGCACAGAGGACGCGACAGTGCCCACTGCCGAATCGAGCAGTCCAACCAAGTCCGCAGCTTCCACCGCGCCTCCTGCGCCTTCCGCGGAACCCGCGGTACCATCGGCGCCCACGGAGCCCGCAGCACCCGCTCCTCCACCTGGTTCGTGTTGTGGATCCGTCTTTTATAATATTTAAAAATTACCAAACAAAAACAAATAGACTATACTTGCACCATGGTTAAAAAAACCACCATGTTTCTAAAGCAAGTTACTATCGATCTTATATATTTTAAAATATATAAATATTGAAATATAAATCTACAGCAGCCGATGGCGCCGCCGCCGCTGCTGCACCAGCTCCCGTCGGTTCCGCAGGCCCCTCCAAGGAGAATGTACGTGAATTCAAACTTATTTTTTTCAACATTGTCCACTTCTATGATTTAGTGCACAAATGTAGAGTGAATTCATTCCTCGTTCATTAGATTTTTTAATTATTAAATACACACTTGAACATAACTTTGGATTCTCATAATACCCAATCGCTGCCTGAACTTTATTCCATTCTAAACGTCATGAATATAAAGTTGTATGGAACGCTTTCAGGGTCCCAACTACCAGTGTCTGTACACGCTCAACGGCCACGTCAAGTCCGTGGCGTCGGTGAAATTCTCGGCGGACGGCCACTACATCGCATCCGGCTCAGCCGACAAAACCATCCGCATCTGGAACACGTACGCACCTTTTCCATGATTTATATTGCGCCCATTGCTGAGGAGTTTTGTACACACAGTTGTGATTGCTTCCGATTCCTTTCAGTGATGAGTGACCCCTCCAACTTTGGGGTGTACCCCCGCGATCGGACCTCCGGTCAGACCCAGAACCCCCGAAAAAACTCGATTTTTCACTGTTGCACCCCCGCAAAAAGCCCCTCTTGTACCCCCGGAAAAGCTGGAGTTTGAGGTTCACGCTCATCATTGATTCCTTTTGCATTGCTAAGCAAGGATATTCGAGGCTTCGATTGAACGCTCTTGAACACTGGTCATAAAATTCTTAATTAGGCATTTATATTTCGCTTCCTCATCTTGCAACACTGCAAAGAAACAGTGATATTCTTGATAATTATTAAACGTCGCTCGCAATGAAACGCTAGAACTCATTTCTCAATGGGAGTAAGGATCTGGGGTAATCGTAGGCCCACTAAGTTAGTGGGGATAGTTTCTGCCTAAATCTAAACCTAAGCACAAAGCCTAACCCTAAGCATTTTTAGGAGATGCTATACATGTGCTCTAGGTTACATCAAGAAATAAATCATGAAAATCTGATTGAAAATAGGGGCGAAAACTTGAATAAACACTCGACTCTCATAACATTCATCCCACTAACTTAGTGGTATTCAAGGTAATAATTTGCATCCCACTAACACTGGTGAGCTCGAAAGGTGACAACGTGGGGGCACCCGCAAAATGGCTCCGGGCACTCCTTCGGACATCCGTAAAATATAGAACTGTCGCCTTTTAGAATAGGTGACAGTCCACCAAAGCCTATGCGGTCATCCGCAATTTTAAACTTGTCACCTTTCCTAGCCCACCAGTGCCCACTAACTTAGTGGTAAGATATTCTTCATTCCACTAAGTTTGCGGGCCTACGATTATCTCGGATCCTTAATGCTCAATGGTTGCAGTGCGGACGGGAAGACGGCCCGCCAGATATCCGGCCACAAGCTGGGCATATCCGATCTGTCGTGGAGCACGGACGGCCGACTTATCTGCTCGGCCTCGGACGATAAGACCCTCAAGGTACGGTAGACGAACGACGATGGGGGATTGGAAACTGATTTTAATTTACTCCCTCCTTGCATTCCATATGAGAAACGACGCTGACACAACACGCACTTGCAGCAGGTTTCAAATGACCCCCTCACAAGCACCTATGTGTACCACATTTTGAGGCTAATATGAAAAAAAAACAATTAGAGAAAGCATACCATCGTTCCACAAAGAAATTGGACTGAGACCTAGCCAAATGCTCCATATCCTTCACAATTTGTAAAACGCTTCATAAAATGAGTATATCTGACCTCTGACTTGCAGATCTGGGAAACGTCGACGTCCAAGTGCATGAAGACGCTGAAGGGCCACGCGAACTACGTGTTCTGCTGCAACTTCAACCCGCAGGGTTCACTCGTCGTGTCGGGTGAGCAAATTATAAAGAAGGAACCGAGAACCATGTTAACTGTCGTCCATGAAACGCACATTCAAGCGATTTCTGGCACTTGTTCTTGATCAAATTTATATTAATACATGTAATGATGTCGAAAATCCTAAATTAACGGATGAACGAATTGTAGTATCATGTAATAAATTTAAAAAGGTTATATTAAAGTAATTAATGTAAATAACTGCAGGTTCGTTCGACGAGCAAGTGCGCATCTGGGACGTGAAGACGGGCTCGTGTGTGAAGACCCTTCCCGCCCACTCCGATCCCGTGTCCGCGGTCAATTTCAATCGGTGAGAAATATATAAATACATTTTCATAACTTGAAATTCAAGAATAAAAGTACTTCTTTGATCTTTTTTTACATTTGTTCAAACTGGGAAGCCCAAAAATATCTTTAATACAAATTCTTCGAATATTTGGTATATTTTGCGAGGGCCTTGGCCCAGCTATTTGGCTCTTTTGCTAAGGCTGAATCGACTAACCGGCTTTCGTTGTTGCCATAGTTTCAAGGCGCACCAGAAAAGGTCTAGCCAATCTACTGAAATGTCGAAATTTATTCTCGGCACTACGTTGTGACCCAAGCGGGTAATTATGGGAAATTGTCGATTTTGAAAATAGGCACACAAGGCTAATTATGGGATGCCCAATAGAAATCCTATCGAAGTGTCAGCTGGTGTTACCAGCATGTTAATGTACAACTTCACATGCATTATTCCACCCCTTCTTGATCAATCATGGATGAAACAACATCAGTCAATGTTGAAATGGTTAACCATAAATCATTCTTTAAGAGAGCTGCTCGGTAAAAATGTAGCAAATTCACCCACCCCCGGACACGCTCCTACCAATTTTGGATTCTGATGCCCATACTCTAGTATTAGGAAGGGCTTGACCCCGTAATACTCATATCGTGCATTATTTCCAGATGTCTCGTTTCCAGTAGACAAAAAGTGAATTTTAAGCTCAAAATGGTCAAAAATCATAATTTCTCATTGGGTAAAGATAGACTCATTTTTTCTTTTGCAACATATTTAGAGTGCCCTAAGGATGTAAAAAAGGGATTTTGATCGAATATCACTCGCTTCTAAAATATCGAGTTTGAGCACATATATCGGTTTTTCAAAGGTTTTTCGACTAAAAAGTCAGTTTTTCCCCTTGGAGCCAAACCGGACTATGTGCATCATGTAGTCCCTTGGTATTAGTAATTAAAAATTTATTTGAGCGGGCATGTCGCCGTGCCCAAAATTGGCAGCATATGTGAGAGTGTGTCAAACTGCACGCTCTCGGTCGAACTTTTCGCCTTCTAAAATTTAAAATCCAGTCTAGACCATCCAATTTGAGTTGATATTATTAGATTTTATATTTACATTACTCACTGCAAACTTTGGACCATTGCATTATCGTTTTTATATAACACGTGAGCTGAATATCAGTATTCTTGAAATTCCGAAAATAAACTTCCTGCTCTTTTCCTTCTTGCGATATTGACCTCCCATATAGGCAAGGAAAATTTTTATGTCATTTGTAATCAAGTTAATCACAATATAGGTCCATACTTGAAAGTCAATCACGACGAAATTTTTGAGACCATGACCCAGGGTTCATGGTCCTCTTGCCAACTCGTCGATCCATGAACCCCGGGTCATGGTCAAAACACTTTTTTCTCGAGGACCCAAACCACCATATCTAGAAGCATTTACAGACTCTAAATAAACTAATTTTCGATATCGTATCCCGATCAAACATATTCGATAAATACTATTTCGGACCATGACCCGGGGTTCATGGGTATTCTGGACCATGAACCCCGGGTCATGGCCTGAAAAATTTCGCCGTGATTGACTTTCAAGTATGGACCTAAATTGTGATTAACTTGACTGCAAATGCAATAAAAATTTTCCTTGCCTATATGGGAGGTCAATATCGCAAGAAGGAAAAGAGCAGGAAGTTTATTTTCGGAATTTCAAGAATACTGATATTCAGCTCACGTGTTATATAAAAACGATAATGCAATGGTCCAAAGTTTGCAGTGAGTAATGTAAATATAAAATCTAATAATATCAACTCAAATTGGATGGTCTAGACTGGATTTTAAATTTTAGAAGGCGAAAAGTTCGACCGAGAGCGTGCAGTTTGACACACTCTCACATATGCTGCCAATTTTGGGCACGGCGACATGCCCGCTCAAATAAATTTTTAATTACTAATACCAAGGGACTACATGATGCACATAGTCCGGTTTGGCTCCAAGGGGAAAAACTGACTTTTTAGTCGAATAACCTTTGAAAAACCGATATATGTGCTCAAACTCGATATTTTAGAAGCGAGTGATATTCGATCAAAATATTTTTTTTACATCCTTAGGGCACTCTAAATATGTTGCAAAAGAAAAATTGAGTCTATCTTTACCCAATGAGAAATTATGATTTCTGACCATTTTGAGCTTAAAAATCACTTTTTGTCTACTGGAAACGAGACATCTGGAAATAATGCATGATATGAGTATTACGGGGCCAAGCCCCTTCTAATACTAGAGTATGGGCATCAGAATCCAAAATCGGTAGGAGCGTGTCCGGGGGGTACTCCAATATTACCGATCCGGTCTCTTAACTGTTTTGATACACATATAAAATGTAAAACAGTAACAACGAAATAACAACACAATGCTAATCTCCCTCTTCCTTGCAGTGACGGCAGTCTGATCTGCTCGTCCTCCTACGACGGTCTCGTCCGCATCTGGGACACGGCCAACGGACAGTGCGTCAAGACCCTCGTCGGTGAGAGATTATGAATTGCCAATTAGAAAGTAATAGCTCCGGGATGATATTAGAAGACTTTATTACTATCCGACATATTAGAAGAAGAGAAACTAAACAACTGTGGATGGATGAAAGGATTGAAACGAAGAATGTATGAAGATAAACTGTGTCCATTTTTAGAGAAAGATGCAAATAGCAGAAATACTAACCATGTTATCATAGGAAAATAGCGGTTTATGTGTGCAAGATAGATATAGTAATACTGTACGAATCATATTGGAGTCGTGACAATTGTCTGTTAACCAGCCTTGTCACCATTAACAGAACTCATATTCCAATATTTCTATCTTTTATTCTTTTAAATGATCTTGTAACACCCCTCCTCCTTGTTTCCAAAATGCGAGTTTGGTCCTGGATAGTGAACATACTGATGGAACGAGTGAAGGTGTGCTAATTATTGGTCTCTAAAATAAATTGTCTATTTTCAGACGACGACAATCCTCCGGTGTCGTTCGTCAAGTTCTCTCCCAATGGCAAGTACATTCTGGCAGCGACACTCGATAGCACCCTCAAGTTGTGGGACTTCAACAAGGTATATTATTTATAGATTAAAAAAATTTAGTATTTATTTTTTCCCAAACTTTTAGGGAATATTTTCATCGAGTGTGTATGAAAATTGTATTCATTTTGTATTTTGTATTTTTTTCCATCGACCTTATCACGCAGCTGTTTGCTATGAGCTAACTGCATTCTGTGCAACATTATTAAACTATCAATAATGAGTAAACTATAAACTGCTAAATTATAAAAAAAAATCAATAATGTCAATTTGCAGGGCAAGTGCCTGAAGACGTACACGGGCCACGTGAACGAGAAGTACTGTATTTTCGCCAATTTCTCCGTGACGGGAGGAAAGGTGAGCTATTTTTAAATAAAACAAATAACAATAAATCATTCATTTTTTCTAGTTACTTTACATATTTAACAATATCCATAGCGTTGAAGTTGCAATACTAAATAATGAAAAAAAATGTATTTGCTTGCAGTGGATAGTGTCCGGCAGTGAGGACAACAACGTCGTCATCTGGAATCTGCAGACGAAGGAGGTCGTCCAGAAGCTGGAGGGACATACCGGTTAGTTTATTATTTATATTTACAAAAAAAATTCCGATCTGTAAAAAAAAAGATGGTCTACTGAAATGTATAAATTTTCTATTTCTAGTAAATTGTTGACAGTATCATATCGATAAACATAGATAGTATGATGGCAAGTTGCTCAATACTCCACTTTTAAATAAATATACACGGATGGTGTACTTTACTTGATCGTCACCGTAATCCCTCCCCCTTGCAGACTTCGTCCTCTCCACGGACTGCCATCCGAACCAGAACATGATTGTCTCGGGCGGTCTCGAAAAGGATCGAACGGTCAAGGTGTGGCGAAGCGAGACCTAACACGACTACCGTAATCCCCCAGTTATTGATCTACCGTAATCCCCTGATGTGTTTACTGTTCCTTGCGAGACCTAACGGCCTACCGTATTCCTCCTCAATTGTTTACTGTTCCTTGTAATCACAGTCATCGATCTACCGTATGCCAATCATCCTTAACTGTTCCCTACAAGACCCCCGTGTTAATCAATTAGCATTATGATTTATGTATTCCATGATTATTTCGAACTCAATTCGATTCTTGATAGACCACACTGCTACTGTATCGTTTCACGAAAGAAATTGCATTTATATCGTATCATGTCCCAACTCCATCCCTGTTTACTTTCCCAAGTATTTATTGATTGAAACTTGCAATTTATTCTTCTTACTGTGAATAGAACGGAACAGTGTTTCGAGCGAATTGACAATTGCAGTTTACTATTTTATCGTTTCGTTAGAAGATGTTTTTCGCATTGATATGTTGTCGCTATTTTTTTCATTTCCTTTAATTTTATGTCGGATTTGTCGTTTCCCTTCCACGCTGGATCTCTTACCCATTTTAACTGAGGCTAATCACACTATGTACCTTAACAACTCCCACACTAGCCTGCACCCACTCTCTTATTGATTCAACATCAATTGATGGTAATGATGATGTATTACTGTTGTAATTACAGTTATGCTTATGCTTTATGATGGCCACATGAAGTAATAAAGGTTATTGGAAAAAATCAAATTCTCAAATAACATGCAGTGATTCTTCGTAGGATTGGATAATAAAAGATAAAGTGCTCCCGCATCAAAAATGATAATTCGATTCTCGAGTAATCAAACATCATTTTGTGAAAGGTTGGGTAAAAACAAGCTTATTAAAGTATGTAATGAAATTCTTCGAAAGCCTAATGCAGTTTCGCGTACGAAGAAGTTCCGCCATTCTATTTGCATCTTTTAACCTTTAGTCTCATCGACAGAATGCACGAAATTCCTCTTGTTCCTGTTCGATTTTGTTATTCTAGCTGTCATTCATTCTTTCGCCTCTTGTTCACACAGAATCCATCTATAAAAGTTGTCCCATCCATCATCTCATCACTCAATTCATCCTCCTGCTACAGTAATGCAGTCCATCGTTCTGGTTCTTGCAGCGATCGTAGGAGGTATACGGTATCCATGGATAGATTGAATCCTCCGGTTACAGTAACCCTATCGGCGTGCGGCTCAGGATGGACTCAATCAGGCAACAAGTGTTTCAAGCTGATTGTGAGTACGGTAGTTGGCATCAATCAATTGATAATCTCAGTCCGCTGCTAATACTTGGTCCGCACTCAATATGGCTTGCACCTACGAGGTATTTGATCAGTTTGCAATCCTTGACTACCGTATCCTACCGTACCCTACCAAATCCAGGGTGGTCGTCTCGCATCGATCTCTTCCGCTGCTGAGAACGAAGCAGTGAAGAGTGAGACTACAGTAATCTACCGTAGCCTAATTTTCCGTTCAGGAATCGCTGCTGGTCGTGAAATCTACATTGGAGGTCTTTCGTACCAGAGAGGACCATGGACTTGGGCTGATAATACTCCCTTCGGAGCTTATAGAAACTGGGCTACTGGTAGGCGATTGGTAGATACTTCGTCGATGGGACATTTTCAAACGATGAAACTTAGTTAATCCTTAGTTATCTATATATTTGCAGGATCCGAGCCGGCTCCTACCGCCGCTCGCCCCTGTATCAAGATGAACCCTTCCGGTAAGTTGAGATTCCATTATTTATCGTCTGATAAAGGCAAAATGCTATCTGAATGTAGGCCCGTCAGATGTCAGGGGATCGACTTATTCAATGAGATTCATACAGGTCAATGGTTCAACAATTGCTGTCGCACTCCTCCCGCTGCAGGAGTCTGCTCGAAGAGTGCGTAGATACGGTAGAATGATGGGCATCGATCGATAAATGACTTATTTAAAAACGGATTGAGATTGAATACAATGTATTTAAAACGTTAAAGAAAACATTTCACAAATATTAGTAGATAGCTACCATTATTCATATTATTAGATATGACCATTATTATTTTTTCTTATACTGATAACTATTTTGAAATAATAGTTCTATGATTTCTATTATTTCTACTCTATTAATATTAATATTATTAATATTATTATTATTATTACAATTATTATTATTTTA
>LS485964.1:411735-490481 GCA_900490705.1 Pristionchus arcanus
TTATTCTAATATTATTATTATTCTACCACCATCCAAGACTATCTAGACAAGACTAGACAAGACTTGATAAGGTTCTATTAATATTATTATTCTATTCTATTCTTATTCTACTACCATCAAAGACTTTGACTACCCCTCAACCTCAACCATTGCTCCTCTCAAAAGAGGGCGGCCAGTCCGCGGGGGACAGAGCACCCCACCCTTTCTCCCGAAGGATATGGGCAGGACTGACCGGGAGGTAAGAGGAACAATGGAATGGACAAAAATGGGGTGAGGGGAGGGAAGGCTCGAAGGACCCACATCGTCAAAATCCCCAGCGATCACATCGAATAGTGACCCAAACCGGGAATTCTGAGGGTATGGGTCGTATCGAGAACAGTGGAGTGAGGAAGAGATTGCCAAACCCTGATCAAAATGCTTAGGGTACCATTTCAGATTGTGGTAGGCCCGAGCAAATCGAGGATGGGTTCAGGATTGGGGTTGAGGGGAGCTTGGAGATTGGGGGATGGGAATGGGAGGGAAGGGGGAGGGGGGAGAGGGGAGGGGATCCTCAAGGAATGATCCTCAAGGAGGGATCGGAGGGAGGGGGCGCCGGAGACCATCGGAGGAGACATCGGAAGAGAGCATCGGAGGGGCATCGAAGAGAGCATCGGAGGAGACATCGGAGGTGAGCGGAGGCGACTGGAGAAGGGAAGAGACGAATGATGGCTCCCTCCCAAATCCGCTCGCCTTATAAACCCCCCGCTGATCTACTCGGACGCATCCGAGAATGCATCCCAGACATGTGTAGTTTGAACTCGGAGGCATCCGAGTAGATCAGCCAGGCCTATATAAGGACGGGAATTTTGGGAGGGAGCCATCAGTCGCCCTCTTCCCATCTCTACATAGTCTCCATAGTCGCCAGTCGCCAGTCTGCCCGTCTGCCCGTCTGCCTCGCTGCCCTCTCGAATCCTCCCCCATCCCCATCCCCTCGTCAGTCGCCGATACGCCAGTTCCCTCCCTCCATCACCACTACCCTCGGGGATCTGAGGATCCTCCCTCACCCCTGCCCACCCATTCCACACACCTCGTCAGTCGCCGATACGCCAGTTCCCTCCCTCCATCTCTAGTACCCTCGAGGATCTGATTGTGAGGATCCTCTCTCACCCCTGCCCACCCATTCCCCTCACCTCGTCAGTCGCCGATACGCCAGTCTCCCTTCCCCGTCCCCAGTACCCCCTCGGATCTCGGGATCCACCTTGATACCTGTTCCCCACCCATTCCCATCCCGTCTTCAGTCGCCGATACACCAGTCTCCCGTCCCCAGTACCCCCTCGGATCTCGGGATCCACCCTGATACCTGTTCCCCACCCATTCCCATCTCGTCTTCAGTCGCCGATACACCAGTCTCCCGTCCCCAGTACCCCCTCGGATCTCGGGATCCACCCTGATCCCTATTCCCCACCCATTCCCGTCCCCTTGAGTCGCCGATACGTCAGCCTCCTTTCACCCGTCCGATCTCTAACCTCCGATCACATCTCCCCTGGCTACCTTCGACAACCTTTCTTCCATTCCCTTCTCAACCTTGGCATCCATCAATCCTACCCAATACCCCCTTCCCAATCCTCCCTCCCTCAAATGCTCTTCGATACACCCCTTAGCCTCAGAAACGCCTGCTTAATCACGAATCGAGATGATACAGTTGTTTTCTGAAGGTGAGGGTTTCGATTCAGCTCCCCTCCAATTCCCTTCCCAATTACCCATTCTCCAGTACCCTCCAGGATCTGAGGATCCTCACAGCCGTACAGTTCCTTAATACCCTCCATGATCTCCGCTTCCTCGGTAATCCCACCCACACTCCCATTCCCTTCCCAATCTAGACCTCAACCCTACCTAATACCTAGGGACCACAACATTGTCAGCCGAATTATCACAATAGAGTCAAAAACAAATGTAAACAGTCCCTCAGGGTCCCAATAAAATCATCAAAATCCAAACATCACTCGGAGAATTATTCTTGCACATGCACACATCTTCCAACACCTTCTACATTCACCTTCTGTTTGTCCCGGGCTTTACAATTTGTGTTTTAAAGAAAATTTTTGAGAGTGTATTCGTCTGTCTTTACAATTACATCGGTCGTTATTTTTTCATAATCTTTTTTATTGAACCAACAATTTGAGCATAGACGATAAACAACCTAACAGTGATCATCATGTTAACAAACCGTCGTAATTATTTAATTTGAGCAGTCTTGCTCAGTCCCTGCATGCAATGGCATTATGCCTTGAGGCGTTGAGTGGAGTGTGGGCGAGGAAGAAATTAGAGAGCAGAGAGGAAGGGGTCTTTCCCTTTCATCTCAGAAAGGAAAGGGGGGAAGGCATAATAACTAATAACCAGTATATTTCCTGGTTTGGCAGCCCCCTGCGCTTTTTGCGCGCGCAAGAATGCACGCTTGAGTGCATTTTATGCAAGAGAACTCTGACCCCTAAAAGGCTCCTAAAATGGGAAAAAGACAGACAGCACATTCCGCAAAAAACGGTCATGAAATTGCCGGTTCCCATTGTGACAAGCACCGGTTCCGAATCGTTTCATTACCATTTCAGCCGTTTCCAAGAGGAAGATTCCGAAAAGAGCTCAATTTCGACCCAGGGGGGCAAGTACACATTGCCCCCTTTCAGGCGCTTGATACCAATAGATACTCGAACGAGCCACTCAGGGGAGTGGGGGGGGGAGACTGATTGGGCAATGGAGGGAATGAAACCGGCCCGACAGGCAAGAAGTAGGCACCTATCACTAGGTATGTGCGGGCTGATGGCTTGCCGAGTAAGCTAGATAGAGATGCTTTCCCTTTCCTACCTACGTGGCCTCAGAGTAGGTAACTGTTATCGACTCTGTACTGTGAAATTGGTAGCCACTCCTGTTTGTTTCCATTCACAATATAAATTTTGCGTTTCATGATTGAATTGTATTGTTAACACGGATTCGGATGAGCACAGGGCACTTTATCATCACTGGACATGTCGGGGCAGTAGGGTCGGCTAGCAAAACTGGGGATGGGGGAAGGGAAGGCGAGTATCGAAGGGATGACCGAGAATTGGCAACTATCAATGTACAGACAGACGGGCGGGCGCTCGTCGAGTGGCAACCTGCAAGTGACAGAATTGATTACACCATGTCGATTTTTTGACTAGCGACCATTCGTAAATGGCGACACACCTGGGCGCACGCAGACTAATATCCGGGTGCGGTCCTGGGCGGCGGGCAGTGGTCGCAGCCTCCGGGCGCGCCAGACTCGCCGTCGGGTCCGTGGTCGCCGGGTCTGAGCAGGGCATGGTTTAACCTCCATTTAGTCCCACCGTGTCGGAATTTTGACTGGCGACGATTGGTAAAGGGCGCACCAGTGGAGTGCACGCAGAAAGTTGCTTACCGTCCTCCCTGTCCGGGTCGGCCATCGTTGCCTCTGTCTCCGGGCTGTCCCTGTCCTCCGGGTCGGCCGAGTTGGCCGGGCACTCCGGGCTGTCCTGGGGCTCCCGATGGTCCCTGGGGTCCGGGGCGGCCGGGCTGTCCGTCGGGGCCGGGAACCTGGAAGTTTGAGATCATATTTGAAGAGGCTGGTATGCAACCAAATAGACGCCCTTCATCACTATTTCGAGAGAAAGATGCATTTTGTTTGGTAAGTGAGAGTGCCAATCGACCACTTTTCCTGTCATCACTCATTCTAAGTGCTAAAGAGCCCCGTTACCAGTAGTTCAGGAACTCGACCAATCATGTATAATTTAATGCGAGCAGAACATTGGACCAGAAATTGACGAATTAATGAAGCTGAGTGATGACGTTCTATTATTTCCCTGGTGCGCGAGGAATGTGTGACATTTCAGTTACGAACTAGGAATGTGAAAGTACGAGGAATGAAGTCACAGATGCTTCATCCAGACAGCCATACTACCTACCTCGCGGGTGTTTCCGGGCTGTCCTCTCTGTCCTCTGTTTCCGGGTGCTCCATTGTTGCCGGGAGGTCCGGGAGGTCCTCGGGCGCCAGGGGCCGATCTGAATCCGGGGTTGCCGGGGGCTCCGGGGGAACCGGGCTGGCCGTTGGGTCCCTGAACATTCGTGATTAAGATTTACTGTTTCTCTCTTATATCGAGCGCTCTTACGCTGATCAGACAGGCAAAAATGTGTTGGAATTATGATCGCCAGTTCGGCTTGGGTATGCTTGGATCCAGCCTAGGGTCCAGAGCTACCATTGGTGTTAGGCTGGTACCTTGGGTCCGGAGCTGCCGGGAGGTCCTGGGGGTCCATCGGGGCAGTCGAAGCAGAAGTCGGCAGGTGGGGCGGGCGTGGCGGGCGGTCCATCGGGTCCGTTGCGACCCGGCTGACCGGGCATACCGTCGCCTCCGTCCATACCGTCCTGTCCAGGTCGGCCCTGCAAAGGTTACGGTAGGTCAGGGTACGGTAGGTCGTGCGGTAGGTCAATACTCCGAAAGATGAGCTACTTGTGCAAGCACTAATGGTTTCTTGTGGATCGCATAGTAATGATTGTTGAGATTCAGTAATAGTGGGATATGGGAACTACTTTTTGGCCCAGACAACAACCGCTCCGAATGTGGAGTTGGTGGGGAATGAGAATTGTAGGGAGAGAATACTCTGTGAGAGAAGGTTTGGTCAAAAATCGAAGAAGTGCAGGGATACGGTAGGTCTTACGGGAGGTCCCTGGGGCGATTGGCCGCAGCCGCAGCAGCCTCCCTGAGGGGCGGCGTTGAAGTTCTCCACGGCGAGCGACTGGAAACATCGATAATTGAGGGATACTACGGGATAATGTATCACACTGTAAAATACTGTGGGATACTGTACTGTTGAAGTACTGAACGATACTGTAGGGTACTGTAGAATTACTGTATGGTACTATAGGAGTGCTATAAGAGTACTGTAGGACTGTGGGATACTGTAGAAGTACTGTATCGTACTATAGGAGTACTGTAGAGTACTGTAGGGTTACTGTATCATTTGTAGAGTACTGTCGGAGTACGATATACTCACGGGATAGTTCTGGCTGCTGCGACCGTAGCTGGAGTAGTATCCGGACTGACGCTTCTCACGGTCGTTGGCGAGAGCGGATGGGTTGACACGGGCAAGCACCTGAAAGATCAAAGATCAAAGATCAATCCATCATTTATCAATTTATTTGCCCACAAGGTCCGTACTACTTCACCTGTCAATGATTTATCGATTCATTCGCGCACAAGCCCTCAATAAATCACCCGTACGATAACAACAGTCCATTGTAAACGCGCAATTACCGCCATTCGGTGGAACGGACTGTTCTTTTCGCGTTGCATCATACGTTTTTGTTCGGTCCCGCACGATAAAAAGTGATGGAGAAATGAGAGTTCGTTAGAGTGCGTGGTCTTGCTGTGTGCTCAAGTGTTCTTTATGAAAGACTTCTTTTTGAGGGGGAGACTGCTGCTTTGTGAGGTGCCTCTCATTCAATCAAGGTCCTTTTTGTGCTAAGAGGGAAAACCGACGTGACCTACTATCGAGCGAGCGAGAGGGAGTTCAGTCAATGGCATTATGTGATCCGGGGTGAAAGGCAAATCTAAGAAAGTGCTGAGTAATTCTGCACCCCGGGAGGTGCAGCGAGCGAAAGAATACCTCTTTAGCCTTCACAGTTCTATGGAGGATCAAGGAAACTAGAGAGCGAAAAGATTTGGGAGAGCGGCGCCCTCGCGATGTCTGTGACCTCTAATGCATATCCGGAGCTATTAGCGGGGGGATGTACCCCCGCGCACCCGATAGGAACAATAATAACAACTGGATGAGAAGTCTAATGGAATCGGGCACACGTGACGGTGATACAGTAATCCATGTATAGTTCAAGACGGCAAAAGATTGACGCACCGACCTGGAGTCGAACTAGGGGAAGGTTCTAAACTCTGCATCCCCTGTGCAATTCCGCGCCACAGGATTCGATCGAAACTGTATTACTAGGATCAAAACGTATTCCTCCGAAACTTTTTCATATCGTATGGATGAGTCACGAATCCGCACCGACACAAGCCGCTCGAGTGTGAATAATAATGGGCTATGGCGCAAGAAACGCATAGCTGAATGGCCGGTAGCAGCTCCCCCCCCCCCATTCCTCTATTCTTCTCAAGCGAAAAAAGCAGCAACGGTCACCAGCCACAATGTCATGACGTTTTTGCCACATGTCTAGTGGAATAGCGGCAGTGGCCAAAGATCGCAAGATCCAACGAGCAAAAGGGTATACGGTACAGCATGTTCTCGCTTTCCAATAGGTGATAAGGCAATATGAAAATTACACTAGCTCACCTGTGTCTTCGTGACTTCCCTCCAGATGTTGGAGGAGCGCGACTTGCAGAAGTCCACCTGCAATTGGGAACGTTCACGAAGGCACCAATATAGAATAGATCCAAAGGATGGTGCAGTGTAGAACGGCAGGGTGCAGTATGGTATGGTGCGATATGTCAAACCTCGCTCTGCATCACACTCTGCATGTGCTGCATGTAGTTGTAGAGCATGGGCACGGAGATGACGCAAACAAGGGTTGCGACCTGCGATTATTTACTATTTAGTTAATTATTAAAGTAACTCTTAACTTCCACAGGAAACCCAATAATCGCTGTAATCAGAAAGAAGGAGAAAGTTCGAGATAAATGAAGAATCGAATTCAGCATCCAAGCTTCCTTCTCTATTTCACCCAATTTGTACACTCAAAATATTAATGTAATGAGAATCGCATCAGTTTCTACGCTGGAAAATGGCATGACGTTTTTCACATGCTCAATGGATAATTCGAATCAGTGGTGAAATGACATTCATAGGTATCGGATTCAGAATGGCGTTACCGTAGATACGGATACGCCGATGAATGCGAGTCGTCGCAGGGACGTCGCCTGCTCCTCCAACTGCTTCACGTCCGCAGTCATTACTGGAGAGAGGGAGGGGTACGGTAGGATACGGATCGATAACTGGGTTAATTTCACGAGCTACGATAGCACCGATACTATGACAGCTTAGGCGTGTGGTACGGTAGAATCATGATATGGTAATGTAATGGTGGGTTACGGTAGTTTACGTTTCTATCGACTACTGTGAGCGGTGGAATATTTGCTAGATCGTTTATAATACTGTAACGATACAGTCCTATCGATCACCAAACGGCCCACATTAATACTGTATGCAACGGGGGGCCACTCAGACACGAGCAAGACAAGGGGAAGAAATTGGGAGACAAATGAATGGCACACGAGCACCACCACGTAGAAGAGAAGGGAGGAGGCGGGCGGTGATTCCGGATTTGCCAGCGGGCCCGCTTTTATACGGACCGGCGAGTAGGGCGGGCCCGGCGCGACGCAAGCGAGAGAGCATGGAGAAGTGAGAGAGTGCAGACACGGACGGAGGTCGCCCAAGAGTTACTGCAAAGTTTTTGCGTGCCTTGTCTAAGCTTATGGTTTCACCCCTCAAGCGGTTTTGAGCTGAAGAAGAGAAATTGTGCATGTGCGGTCGAGCGTATGCGCGAAACAATGCGTTGTTTGAAACAATGCATACCATGATGCTTTGAAAGCATACGTTTGTTTTGTGGACTTTATTGGAACGGATGGTAGAAATGCGGAATAATTGTTACGAAATTAATTAATTACCAGCAGGAGTAAGTTTCTTGATAATGGCTAGGAGTCCTCGATAGATTTCGGAGGAGGTTAGGATAGCAATTTTGGAAATACTTCACGAACTCTCATGTTGCGTGCAATTTCGTGCATTCATTGAGAAATCGCAAGGAATAATGAGTACATCTTCATGTAATTCGCTAACATCCGCTCATTTCACGCGGAGCTTCCTGCTCGCTTCTAGGCTAAGAGTCCTCGATTGGGCCAATATATCGTGTAAACTCGATCAGGATTTGACTCGATCTCCTTATTGGCCCGTCCTTCAAACTCCACATTCTCGAGCATAGAACTGTTGCTTTTTCTCGAGAGAGAGTGAGATGGGGTGATTGAATGAGGTAGAGTAGCTTGAGGGAAGGGGGACTAATGTGCCTGTTTTGAGTCGTTCAACCGAGCAAAAAAGTGAGGAGTTATTATGCGGATGATGATGAGAAAGGGGAAGAAAGAGGGGAGTTGTTGCGTCACTGGTTCGTTGGCTTGAGAGCTAATGGTGGGGTTCGCTTACTCTTTCCAGCTGGCCATAAATCAACTCGACTGCACGAAACTGCTGTACTTCTCTGAAGTAACTGTACATAGTGCCGAGTTGTCGGGATTGGATGATGGACACGAAAGCTTTATGATTTGAAACATTCGAACTTGTAATAAAGACCACTTCGGGCTCTGTCCGAGCGTTCAAATACTTGACCTTCCGTTCTTCAATAGTACTCTCGCTCTCGAGTGAGAATGTTTGCTCCGATGATGCTAGATGATGTTACTTGTGCTTATTCGACCCTTTATTATTCTTGAATATTTGATGTGTCCCGGAAAACTGAATCAATGGTGATGCTGTTCAGTCATTGTCGAAATGATTTCTGAATGCCAGGACGCATAATCAGTATTTGGATCTTTGCTGTCACCGAGATTTTCGAATTGTATGTAAGTGAATTCGAAGCTTCCCCTTCCCAGTTCCCCCCTCTCGCTCCAGGGGTTCCTCAATCCAAGATAAAAAGTACCTTCTCCTAACTCCTAACGAGATTAGGCCTCGCCCTTGACTGACACTCAGACATTCCCTCTCTCTCTCTCTAACTCGAAAACACCCGTCAACCTTGGCCCGAACTTTCGGCATAATAATAATAATTCGGGGGGTATTATGGCAATAAGGAAAAGCATGGGGCACATATACTCCCGGTGTCCTTGAAGGAAATGGAGGAGTTCGAAAGGAAGGGGGGGGGGGCGAAAAAACGTTAAAAGTACGCCAGCCGATCTCAGATCCAATTACAGCCTACTACCATCACTTACCTGGAGTGGGAACAGGGAAAGTGTGTCTGACTCTCTTAGATCAGCGTGCTCTCTAGCCGTCTCTGACCGACCAGATCGTTACTCACAGGGACTGATTGGGTAGGAGGAAAGATTGCGATGGATAGAAAGGCAAGGAAAAAGGGATATTACCGAAGCTTCCCCATCGATTGCGTATGCTGATTGGATCGAGGAAGGTATACATGCCTATTCATTATATCAATTGGTCCTGTTCCTTAAATGCATTGGTCAAGGCTTTGCACTGCTATCATAACATTAGTTAGATACATCTCAAGTTGCTAATTGGCGATGGGATGGCTAGCCCGCCCTTGCGAGGATAATGTCGAACCACTTTTACATTTTTTTGCATCCAAATCCCATATGTTATATTCAATATCGCCTCGCCTCGAGCGAACATCACAATTCATTGCAAGGGATTGTCCGAAAGAGTGGTCTAGTGTTAATTTGTCAATTCGTTCTCAATGGTCTCTTCCTCATCAACACTTTCGAGTCCTCCTCCTTCTCCTTCTATGGAATGCCGTTCGATTAGCACTAATCTGTTCAGTGCCCTGACTCAGGCAGCGAGTGGGGCTGAACCGGTACAAGCCCCCGCTCACTCCCCTCCCATTCCATGTAAGGTCAAACCGTTTGCGTTTCATGTCCGCAGGGCTCGAGTTTCACAGAGCAGTCTTTGATCGACTGTAATGAGCCTTTTAGCGCCCGCCGCCGCCGAAAATTGAAGTGGGCTTAGGTAAGTGGCGGGCCGCGAAATGGAGTACAGAGAGACAGTGGTAAGTGGCGAGTTCGAGGAGAGCAGTGTGGCACGTAGACTTAGAGCTAATTTCGTTCGAGGTAAGGGCTAAGCATGCGGAAGGGCAAGCAACAAAACATCTTGTACACATGCAAGGAATTTGGGTAGTCCTGCAACATTCCGAATAAGTGAAAATACAGTGACGTGCGTGGCATTAGGCACGTAGACTACGCATAATGGAGCGTGAATTTTGAAGGATAAAGCAGTTAGGGTCGATGCGGAATAAGTGGCAAGGGAGCGGAAGAATTGCAACAGGACAACATCCAAAGTTCATGAACGAGGATTTTGACAGGTTATAAGGACGGGAAGGAGGCTAATTGTAAGAACTTTCCGCAACTCTGCACGACAAATCAGTGAGAATGAAATGATTCCGTTGATTCCCTTATAAAAAAACATAGTCGCACCCCGCTCGACGGTGCACAGGAAAGGTGCTGAGGAATAATTTATTCTGTGTTATTCAAGCAACTCTGAACAACTGGAATTGCTGTGAATTCCCAGGTAATCACATTATGCAGGTGATTTATCTATTGTGTGGTTTTCGAAAACAGCCCATGCCTTGACCGGGAAATGTATCTATCACGTCTTGTACACAAGCAAGCGTGATTGTCTTGTGACGGCTGTATAATCAATCATGTTGATGCAAGAATATCGAGGTTAACACTCAAAATAAAATCAGGATGTCTTTGCATAATTCCTTTGGTATCTCTGATTGAATTCTAACTTGAGCCTACTCGGCAATTAACGATAATACGTGCATTCCTTGAGCAAGCTTAACTGTCAGCCTCGAACATTCCTTGCCTCAAGCGGTTTCCCACTCCCATTTCGACAGTCACTCATCATTGTCAGTCATTTCGCTTTCGCATACAGTTCCCCTCCGTTCTATTGAGTCAAACAGACGAGGGAGCACTTGGAATGGGTAGGGGGGGGGTCAAAATCATTAGAGCGCATGCACTAATATGCATTAGTGAAAGGGAAGAAAGAACAACTTCCCTAAGAAACGGGGCAGGTAATTGAAATATGCCCTGGGGGCAAATAGAGTTCTCAGAGAGGTTCTGAGATGGGTTTACGGTTTGAAACATGTTCAGAGTAGGGATGTCAGGATGAATATCGCTTTTACGAAATCAAGAGAAACATTGTTCATGCTGTCCTCTGAGTAGTACTGTGAGTCGACAAACTTCCACATTGCGCCTATTTGGTAAATGAAAGGAAAAATAGGACAATTTCAATTGCAGCACTATCCATCTCGTTTATTGCCAATCAATAAACATGAATCAAATCATATTTCGTCCCCGATCATCTTTCCTCGTCATCTCATTGAAGGTCGTAAATGACTCGGTCCGATAACAGGAGAAGGGAAGGGCTCTCTCTCTCTGGAAGAGGCGCTGCTTCACCTTATCTTTACGAGTCTCTCATTCTCCCTGATTCACATGCTTTCTCGGGCCGTATGATGGACGGGACAGTCGGATTCTCTCCATGTCGCATGTTATCTCGGGATGTCTGATCGATTATGGAGCTTGAAGAATGAAGAGACAGCAACATGGCTCGCGTCAGCTCACTTTTACGACCGTCAGGGAGAAGGCTGGAAGAAAGTGAGAGAAATTGCAGTGAGAGTCATCTTCCACTGAGACTTCGACGACGCCATGACAAGACTCGCAAGTAAGCAGCGATTATCGATTTTTATTGAAGCTAGTGGTCTAACTTGATCTTTGGTCTTTCTGGATCAAAAAGACTTGTCTACTTCAGTGGATATGGGGATAAATAACTAATCACAATAACGGTCGTAGGATGATTCAAGAACATGAGAAGTTTGCAGATTTTTTCTAGATTACTTGCAGCGTTTACATTCGATGGTTCAACTGAACTTCGAAGTATTATTCCACGGGTTTATGGTCTTCTTTCAGTCTGTTTGCTATCCGTACTCGCTCTCGTCGCTTCACAGGGCGCCCCTCGCCCTGTGGACACCTGCGATTCCGTCAAGATGCAGGCTTGCACTGCGTCTCTCGCCCAGGAGTGGGGATACACCATGGATGAGTGAGTTTTGTGTGAGAATATAAGGAGGTCCTGGGTGCAATAAGTCGTATTATCAATAATATAGTAGTGTTGATGTGATGTTATCTATGATCAGATGCTACGAGTTAATTTCACCGCGTAGGATTTGGTATAGATAATGGATGAGAGAGTTAGAGTACAATCTCACGAAGTCTAGGAGCAGGAAGTTATAGTAGTAGTAGGCAAGTGCGATTCCGTCAAGATGCAGGCATGCACTGCGTCTCTCGCCCAGGAATGGGGATACACTATGGATGAGTGAGTCGTCACACAATTTTTAACGCTGGTAAACTAGAAAAAAACAGGGAAAAAGAAACTGGTAAGCAGATGTGGCCACAATCGATAGACAACTTGAATTAGCAAACATTAATTGAAATTGATATTGAAATTCCTGTTTATGAGTCTGGCATAGTACAATAGCGAAAAAATATGTACAGTAATAAGATTTGCAGAAATGAAATTGTCATGACCCGTATGATGTTCGATTTGTCTATTAAGGCTATGATGTTCAACTAAACATAATGCGAAGAGGAGGCAGTGGAGGATGTTCATGGAGATATTTTTTCGCAACTACTTTAGAAGACCAGAATATATATCATGGGGAATTCCATTTCCTCTACTCCCATACGTATTGAGTGGTTCAACGTAGACTAAGCACAAATCACTAATCCTAAGCAGCATAAAATCCATCTTTAGCTTCTTTAGAATACGTCAACTTTATTTTTGGTTGAATTTCCAGAATTTCTGGTTGTCTAAAGTAGTGCCTTTTTTTCAGAATGCACAACTTCTGGAAGGATCGTCACGTTTTCGATGAGATGATCACTGCCAAATACGGCAAGAACGCCGAAGACTACGTCTACGTCTGCAAGTGAGCAGCCGGGAATTAGGGCGGACCGGGAAATGCCGGAGCCGGAAATTTGGGTCCGGCATCTAGAATTCGGGGATAGCCGGAAAACAGGTCCCATTTTCAGCGGCCTCAACCTGTTCTACTACTGCATCGGACCCAACAACATCCAGTACTGCATGGGCGTTTCCGGCCTCACCTCAAACCGTAAATATTTTGGCATTTTTACACTATCAAGCTGATTTTATCGTCTAGCTCTCTCACTTTCGCGCACTCTCTAGCGCTGTCTGGCCTAAAATTAGTTTTCAATGACTTTCACTGCTTTGCAAAGGTCAGGGAAGGTTAGAGAGTGTGCGAAAGAGAGAGAGTCAGACGAAAAATCGAGGAAATTGATCCGTTTACTACAGAGATGACGGCCTTCGACGCGTACCAGATGGACGGCATGATGAACAGACTCAGATTCGAGTGTGGAGATGCATTCTATCGTGAGTTTATCTTGTGTTTAGCAATAGATGAAGAACCCGCCATTCGTCGCACTCTCTCGCAGGAGATGATGATTTGTGACTCATATAATTTATCTTGCTTCTGGCTTCTTCATAGGTGCTCGAAGGAGTGATTTTTTGCAACAAAAAATATGAAAAATTCGTTGCAACTAAGTTGTATGAAAAAACAGAGACAAACAGCTGAGATGAACAACTATTTTGATAATTGTTAAAATGATGTTAATTGAAATAATTCATGCAACAATTCAGCCATCACTTCCTTCCCGGACGCAACCGAGTGCATCCAGCGCACCAAGAAGAACTACGTGCAGAACGTAAGTTTCTTATCGGTGCTAACGAGTGGAAGTCTTCACCCGGAATTAGAGTTATCAGCGGAACACTATATTTCCAGTTCGGCGCCGTGACTGACTCGTACGAGAACCAGATCCAGCACGACACCTACGACAACGTGTGCAAGTGAGTGCCTATCGGTGCTAACGAGCGCAAGTCTAGCACCCGGAATCAGAGATACTAGTGGAACGATAAATTCGCAGGAACGCCAATGGCTTCGTGTCCAACATCACCGACATCTACCGTAAGGGACCCTGCTCGGAGGTGAGAAACTCTCTTCATGTTCCATGCACTTTCGCCCTGTCTATCCGATGTGATAGCATGCTCATTTCGAGAATTTTTCCTGTACTGTAGGTTGCGTTCCATAAGCTAACAGACACCGCCAACAGAAATTCTCGATTACACAGTTGCAGCGAGTCGTAGTTACAATAGGGTGATGGTGAAGATGCATGCTTTCTATGAAGGATTTTTTATTAATAAAGTCAGTAGTCGATCGCCAACCATTGTTCCCTTACAGTACGCCAACCCGCAAGCCCTCACTTCCGCCCAGTGGTACGGATGCAATGGCGCCCGTCAGCACGTACTCGCCCAGTACAGACACTGTGAGTCGCAGATCGCTTGCGGTGGATTCTAAGCTCCGCCCACTTTTCGAAGCTCCGCCCCTTTTCGAAAACCTTTAAAAAATCAGACTCCATGCATATCATAAGTTAGCCTTCGTTGTTAACCAAAGTTGATGTACACAGTAATAAAGTATTTTTCGGTAAACAAATGTTGACAAGTCATTCGTGCAGAAATAATTGACTAGCACTGCATAGAGTAACTGAGAAACTATAAGCAAACGTGCACCCATGGTAGGAAGCATGGATGTTGTTGTAACAAGCGTTTATCTGAGTGGCCATACTACATTATCAGTAGCTCAAAAGTGACGAAATCCGAGGAACCGCTCCCATCATAAAATCGATTCAATCTCAAACGGCCGTAAATGATTCACTGAGGTGCGCCTGCGAGTGCCCATAAAAATCGAGTGTGTTTATTAGCGATAACAGATAGATACAATGATGGAATTTTGTGAGCGCGTCAGCATTGAGTGATTGTGATCAATAGAGTTTGAAACACGGGTAATCATCACTTCATTTCAAGAGACGATTACCCGTATTTAGAGCTAGTGAGCAGTAAAAGTTAGAATTAGATTCGGATGATGAATTCGCGTCCCTTAACCGTCTTGAGACCGTCCTTCTCCGTTTTTTGCACGAGGTCCGGAAGTCTGCAAATATTGTTTATTTTTAGCGTATGGAACTGTGCACATAATTCTACCTATTTTTTGCTGGCAATGTATCTAAATGGACAAGGATGGCAAACCATAGATCAAATCATAATTGCAATTAATTTATCCACCGGGCTAGGATTTATCGGTAGATTACGACGGATCAAAAATCAGAGATCAAAGACCAACCTGATGGTGTGACTGCCATCGGCGTTCTGAGTGTGATGTTGCGCGAGATGAGCGGCATTGGAGGTCGTCAGGGCTATAAGAGATCAAGGATCAGACAATAAACTTCAAGCAACAGGCATCATACTAGAATGACTAGAGCAATCTTTCATCATGAAATCAATACTATACTCTAGTCTACTTTAGACCAAAGCTCGACATCATACTACATTCGTAAGAGGACTGCAAAGATCAAAGATCAACTCACCATCGCAGTTCACCTCATTGTAGCAGTAACCAAACTGGTTAACGACGAATTCGCGTTGAGAGTTGCATGCCCACCTGGAAAGGTCTGATTTGAAGTGCTTATGATTCTTCTGCCGCATTGTTCACTAAATCAGACTAAATATTGTTTTTCTATTGAGTTTTTCGAAACATTCTCGCAATTGCACAACGTGATCACATCCGTCGACTACAAATATGAAGCTTTCTTAGATTCAGTTCGATGAGAAGTAATTCGAATTCTACTCACCAAGTGTCCGTATCCTTCTCACTCCTGCACTCGGCCAGATTGAAGGGCACCATGTAGCATTGGGAGAGTTGGAGGGCGTAGCTGGAAATTATTTGATATTTAATTTTTTCTCGGCCCAGTGAAAGATAATTGTGAAGAGAAAGAGATAACAAAATTATGTAAAAACGTGATAGGAATCATAAAATCGTGTACTAACTTTCAAATATTTACTTTTTAAAATGTAGAATAAATTAAATAAATAAAAAGTCTCACTTGCACGCTTTCGGCTCGTCGTGCATCACATTGTTGAGGTAGGTCGATGTGCAACCCTGGAATAATAATATTTATTCGATAGATCTCATCATACAAAATAGAATTCGATCAACGTCTCGAACGTTGAAAACTGATTCATTTTCGTTTAAAAAATAGTCATTAGAGGCTGTCATGCTGTAAGTCTAGCAATCAGCAGCAGATATTAATCTTTGATCTTTGAACTGCACCAACCTTGAGGTACTCCTGCGAGGATGCAATAGCCTTCTGGATGCACTTGATGTTGCCCGAGAGCATCGCTGGAATATTTAAATATTTATTTAACTTATTTCATTCCAAAGATCTATTCAAAATGAACGAACTACTGATGATCAGGCACAGTGCCTAATGAAGGTCCTAATGGTTCGATGTGAAGATCGATCGAATTTCAATAATACTCACTTCCCAGTCCGGTTCCGCAGTTGAAATTGTACTCATCCAGCACTCCTCTCACTGCGTAAGCGTCCTCCTTCTTCATCTGTATATTGATCATTTTTATCTTGAATAATAATCAAAAGTAGACTTTAATTTACACGATTTCATACTGCAAGTTCTTACTCGTCTATAGTCTAATAATTTATCTATCCAACACACGTCGAAATGAATTTGCCATTACGCATGCTGATTGCTAAATTGAAACGGGCTTTGAAAGAGACTCACAGTTCCATCCAGCAGCAGACTCTGCATGCCGAAGCAGGCGGGGCCACCAAGGCAATGGTAGAAGTTGGTGAGGGCACTGGAATGAAATTGTTTGAATTTAAAATGACAAGTAATCAAGTCATCGCAATAACGATAAGATGAGATTTGGTGTTTATTTATCATACGTTTTACTTTTATCATGATTATACCTATCTATATAAAAATTTCGGTAACACGAAAATCAGGCTCACTTGCAGTTCTTGACGATGGTGTCCACTCCATCGTCTCTTCCCCACTGCGAGAGGAACCAGTTGTTGAGGATAGTGTAGTCCTTGAGCACGCGTTGGAGCACCTGCAGGAATAGAATTTTTAGTTGCAACTTGACTCAAAAGAAATCAGTGAATGGTATTAGAAAGTGTGAAATTGCAAAAAAAATTTCTCATTTTGGATTCCAAGATTTTGTTCGTTGTTTTCTATCTATTTCTACTCTATCTACTCTTTTCACGAACATTTCGCAAATTGTAGTGACTCCTCAACATTTATCACTACTGACCGTCGGATCGGGCGAGATATTCAGTCCGTACTGTCCATCTCCGAAGACGTCGGCGATGCACTTGTTCAGACGGGGCGACTCGCAAGTGGTCGGATACTCATACGGAGAATCCGCGGCGAAGATAACTGAAATTAGAGATAGGGATGCATAATTGGTGATGCCGATTTATCGATTTTTGTTCTGAGTGTACTCGACTCCCGATGTGTGCACTGATCCTTCGCTATCTCTAATGACATTAGTGATTTTTAAATTAAAATACGGTCAGAGGAGGAAACATCATTTGAGGGGGGATAGATAGCGTTGTTTTCGGATAGTCTAATTTTTTTCTAGTTTTCAGAGCAAAGAGAAAGAATTTAATGTTAGCCAATAATTGTGGAGCCTGAATTGGTTACGCTCAAGGGCCTAATTCTTGATGGTTTGTATAAAAAAATCGATACTCACCGGCTACGGTAGCCGCTATAAGCAGGGCGCGGCTGATCATGGTTGGTGTCGTGAGAGAAGGGGACGAGTCACTATTTCTCTCTCCCTCTTGATGACGGACCCTTCCCTTCCTTCTCCACTGGAGCTGCGTGTCTCTTATCTTGGCGGTCGTAAAACATGGCGTCTTCTAACGATGAATAGCGCCATTTTCTAGTGAGAATTACGTGGACTAGGGATCGGGATAGGTTTGAAGTATTGATTAGATTCAAGCACAAGTCTTCTTTGTTCTATTGAAAATTACTTGGGATCTTCTGGCAAGGTAAAATATTGAGTATTTCAGTTGAGTTGAAAGACTTGGAGTGTGATTTCAAGTAACAGAGTTTATTCAAGTAGGAAATCTCTGTGCTCTCCTCATTTCGCGTGCTCTCTAGTACATAGAGAGAGAGAGATCTCGTCAGAGAGAGACATCTCACGAATTGAGGAGAGCTTTTCGTTGTACAGTTCATGCGAGTGGCAATAAATGGATGATGTAATCAAATTATGAGGTCAGCAAATGAGAGCGAGAGTCCGTGGGCCTAAAGCTACAGTATCCTACATATTTACAGTAATACGATAGTATATTTGGTGTAAGGTCAACGGTTGTGTACAGATATGGTGATAGCTCTGGGGATTAGTAATATGGTTGTTGTATTATTGAACGGAACAGAAATATTTGATTGATTAAGAGAAATATGGTCGAAATATTATTGTACAAAAGAGAGTGAGGATTGAATCTGCAGGGTTCGCAAGATTATCTAATATTAGGCGGAATGTGGGTGATGTAGAATAATGCGCGCTTTAGAGTTCCAAATACGTGTAATGATCTCTTCATTGTACCTGCTCTCATCGATCAGAGAGGCGAGAGAGTGTGTAAAATGAAGAGAGCATTCTCGTATTTGCAACTCTACTGCTCATTGATGGACATGGACACTGGTGACGATGGTGGTTCCATTTCCCTGGTCCTGGACGCTGGTCGGACTGGCCCCGTCCGTGGTACCGTACCCCGAGCTGCTGGCGCCGTTCGTTTGCACCTGAATTCGACGATTTGTGGTTATTCTAAACACATATCCGAGGGGACACCCCGAGACGTGCACACTAGGTAAGTTAAGGAAATTGCAACAGATGAAAAAAATCAATTTTTTTACCAGTTCTCTTCGATAAAAGTGCTTCCAAAACCATTAAAATATTTCTATAATTAATTCTAAATTATCTTGGTAAGTGCTATTGCAAGGAGACGATTCTGAATGTATCCTGTGATTGTTCAGGAAAATTTTTTAATGCAAAATCTCTTGACGCACCTGTAGTGCGTCACCATTCGTCGCGCTGGCGCCGTTGGCGTGCGTCGTTCCATTCGTCGGTTTGGCACCCAGTGACAACGTGGTCTTGATTGACTTGGTGACGGATCGAGTGAGGGAATTGTAGGCGGAGGCGCGACCGTTGCCTGCATCGGCATCGAGAAGAACGCAGTGACGGGAGAAGGGAGTGCCAGCCTGGGAACACTTGATGTATTAAAAATGCTAGGAGCCATATGTTTTGACAGGATAAGCTAATTTTCTTTCCAGAAACGGTCGAGGTAATTTTAATGAATTTGGGAAGAAAAAGTCGATAAAAATGCTTACCTTCGCCAGCTCCGTCACGTCCATTCCCCACAGTTCGATGCCCGAGCCTTGCAGGATGTTGTACTTCTGCAGAGATCAAAGATCAATTCAAAAGGATCAAAGATCAGTTATCAGTGTTATTTTCTATCCAGTAGTACTTTTCAAAGTTCACACAATTTCATATCCACTTCAGAACTACTGCAAAATCGAGTCAGTTTTGAACTAATTCATTCATTCATTCATTCATTCATTATTTATTAGACTAATTTATTGTTGATGGCTTTAATATTCAAATATGACGTCGCGCCTTAGACGTATCATAGATAAATGATTACAAACTCACAGCATCTTTCGTGTCCGACCTAAACAGCAGTCGATCGTTGACATTGAGACATCCGACGGCCGCCTCGTCGTCCACGGTGATGCGCTTGTAGCGGAACGAGGCTTCCCGTTCGACGCGCTGGAACAGTCAATTGGTCGGGTCGGACGAGAACATTCCAATGACATTGTATGAAAACTATGGAATGCTCAAGCTCAAGGCACTGCAACGATTCCGGATTGCATCTATTCCAGGACTATTGTTACATTACGCCAAGGGATGGTCTTGCCAAAGATGTTCCCAGGAGTATGAATGAGTATGTAACATCAGCTATGAGGGCGCCGATATATGTCATGTTATCTCGAATTATTTCATCATGCAAAAATATGCTGGAATATTCTCTACTCACCTCCAACAGAGCCTGCGCCTCCTTGCTCGTGCCAACGGCGATCACTTTGTCATTGACCATTGAAAGGTGGTGACTGCAATAATCACTGATAGAAATCGAATGCTTGAATCATATTTCTTTCGAGAACTTATCTGCTACATTATTTATCAAATTTCTGTGAAGCGTAGTATATTTTTCTATGTGTTCAAGACAAAATGGCTTTCCCAACATCAATCAGAATATTTTTTTCAAATAAATAAATGTTGGCTAACCGTAGTGGATGGTTCTTGTCGTTCATGAAGAGTGTGATGACGGGAAAGTCACGGAAGGTACGAGCCAGCACCTAAGAAATATTTATTAGCTATCTAGCATCGGCAAAATTATTCATGAATACTCGCTACTGCATCAAATTTTGAAATTTTTTTAGCTATTTTTAGCCTGATTTTAAACACTGTTCTCAAATATTTGACAGGATTATTAAAAAAATAGTTTGTTCATACAGAATTTAAAAAAGATTTAAGCTCATAGCTCACTCACCATAGCTCCTTCCACATTCGTCGCACCCTTCCTAATGCCCACGAAGATCTCTCTACCAGTGAAGAGGACGTCCCCTCCCTCGAGCACACACTTATTGCCTGGAATGTGGAAATGAGGAGTGACTCTCTCCATTTCCCATGCGCTCTCGATTCTCTACCCTATAAGAGTTAGAAATACGGCTAACAATGGTCTGACTCTCCCATCTCTCTGCCATCTCTCGCTTTTCTGACCGGCGACAGATAATGTGAATTGAAGAACAGAGAGATTGGTTCTTGGAGGCGAGAATGCCAACAACTATCGTGTCTCTTTTTCCAATATTTCTTTCGATTGAATATTTAATATGTTTTCCAGCGGCTCCGCATGATCTGTTAGACATGACTTCAAATACGAGTGATCAAAAAAATAGTCTTTCTCATTTCCCTGTTACAATAGAAACTCAAACCGACCATTCTCTTCCTTTGGCGTTTCGTGCACAGCCCACGTTAAACCGCGAAGAGTCGTAGCGATCTGTAGATTACGGTATTCTGATGTTTCCCATTTCACCATGTTTCTGTTTCTATTCAAAAAAATGAACAGTTTGTCACGGTGTCCCCTTTTCTGCAGCCTTGTTGAATTTGACAGGGCGACGTTTGTCACACACCACACAACACGACTCACCTGCTTCATTCTCTCCGCGTTCGGCTCCTTCTTCGGCCGCGTCAGCAGTGCGATGCCCCTGCAATCGGCGATGTTTATCACTCGTTACACTAAATTTCTTTACTGCACAATTTTAGGCAGGCGACGTTACCACGCTTTCAATTATCTTGCTCGATTGTCAACATACGACGTTTCTCCCTCACTTCACCACGCTTTCTCTAGTCTTGCTCAATATCCTAAAGCGCGACGTTTCCAACCGCCCACACCACACACCTGATAACGATGACGAGGTCGCCGACGAGGATGGATGCGGCGGGGTCCTTTTCCTTGTCTTTGGGGGACTTCTCGAGAAGGGGCAACTCAATGATTTGCACTCCGGCCTCGTAGAGAGTGGCACGAAGCTCATCCTGAAAATATTCATGGTATATTCAGATTTTAGATTTTAGGCCTTCTTTTCCTCACATACTGGCAGTTCAACTTTTCCTTCACCATGTACACAGAGAATAATGATTTTATGAATAATTACTCTTTACTAGTATATCAATGTGTCTGTCTGTCCGTGATTCCGTCTATTTGTCGGTCCCGCTTATTTTCAAATGCTCATAACTCGCTTCAAAACGATTCCCAAAGCCTATATCTTTCACCAATGGATTCGTAGTGAACAAAATTTTCAAAAAAATCGATAATTGATTTCGTCATCATTATGCAACAATCCGTTTTTGAGCCGTTTTTGCCGGAAACTCAACCAAATCGCTCGAACTTGGTACCTAACTATTCGTCGTAAAGTTTTACAAAATATCGACGACCTATTTCATCATCACTATGCAATATGGCGTAATTATGATGTAATAACTTGCTTTTTGCACCGTTTTCACATGAAACCTATCAGTTTTCGCTATTTTATTTTTAGAGCGATTCAAAAAAAGTTGGGATAGAGCCACGAAGTGAGTTTGCAAATGACTGGGTAAGCGTTGCGAAGCGTTTGCAGAAGACTGGAATAACCCGGCGACTCCAAGCCAACGAGCGAGCGCAGCGAGCGTAGTTGGCTAGTTCCTGGTCTAAGATCATTTTGTTCTATTCGAATTGCCCTCTTCAAGACATTTTTAGGAGTGACTGAATTGTTGCAGAATTTTTCAAGGAGTATCTCCTATTCTGCATCTATTTTGCTTTCCAAATTGCTGTCGAGGGAGTTGAGCAGAGGGATCAGATAAAAGTGGGCGAAATGAGGGTGGGAGAAGACTGGAGGCAAGACTTGATTGCTAGTCATCAATCAAGCACCTGTTGCCCCTTGTAGTGTGTCACAACCGGCGGTGTGTGTAGGCGACGTTTCCCAGTTGATACACTACCTCTATCAATGGACGCGAACCTTTTACAGCCCTCTTATCGCCTTGATAAAGAGTGCCCACGGGGAAGAACGGTCTAACTGTATATCTAATCAAACCCTGTGGCTAACTGACAAAAATAATAAAATAAAATTCATGAATTATTACAAAAAGAAAAGAGAGACTGCTTTCAAAAAAATGGAAACAGAGATACGACACTTCCAGAAGAAAGCTAGCAGATCTGATGCATCTTGAGCTACATTTGAAGAAACTCTCAAATACGACAACAGGATGCAATTCTCGTTATTTTTGTGCTCTTGTTTTGGAGAACAATTAGATAACATACCTGCTGCCTCTTGAGTATGTCAATGTCGATCTTCCTCTTTTTGTCCTCGGATTTCAGCGCATCGGGAATGCGAATGAAGAGAGCGTGGGTGGCACGCATCACCTGTAAGAATTGATCTTTGATCTTTGGAAAGAAAAATTCTTGGGACAAGGTGGAAGAATGAAAACATGAATTGGTAGGAAATAAACAAATTGAAAGAAAATATAGAATTGATCTTTGATTTATGGTGGTTTCTAATACTTACAAAGAATGGATTGAAAGGAAATGGTCTTTGATCGTCAGGAACAGGAATGTTCCCACTGAAGAAACACTTGAAACGAAGAAGAAAATAACGGACAATTATGAACATCAGAATTTTGAAGGAAGTTGCAACAGTACTAGTGAAGAAAGAAGCGCAGAGGGAGACTTTGAAAATGCGACTCAAAACGCGAGTGAGAGAGTGAGAGATGCGAATGAGCCACTGCGGCTGCGACAAATGGGTACGACGTAAACATGACTCCCGCGGGTGAGAGAGAAGAGGAGAAGAGCGAAAACCGACTAGGCCGCCAAACAGGTCGGAAATCGATAGGTAACAGAGGGGGCGTCAACGATGAACGACCATCGGAACGATTTAATCGATATTCAGCAATTCGAGAAGCGCCTCCGTTCCCCCGCTCCCGTCAGGTGCTAGAGGGTGGGCGAGAGAGAGCAAGAGTCGTACACAACAACAATGAATGGCGACTTGGCAACGGGCCAGCGCACGCAGCGCGTGGCCGCGACGCGTGACCGCTCGAGCGCGAGCGTGATAACTGACCGGCTGGAAATAATTTGCAGTGTGAAGGGGAGAGCACCGGTAATTGGCCCCCGGCTTGGACTAATCACGAATTCTAGAGAAGTGAGAAGGAAGGGATCGTGGTCAGGAAAGCGCAATTGTAGATTTGATGATCGTTTTTGAATCTCGTTATTCACTATCTCTTTGGTGTGTGACAGAAAGAGATAATGAATAACGAGATTCAGAGATGGGAGCAATACTCGAATATGCTAGCATCGCTAGTATACTCCAGAAATATGGAATAATTTAGAGGGAGTAAGAAATTACGGTCATGAAATTTGATGAGACTTGATGAGATGACCCTTCGGGATAGTGAAGTGGTTTTCAAGTGCTCTAACACAATTATGCTGCAATATAGTGGAACGATGTTCTGGACCTACTGAAATGCAATCTTTGTAATTTTCCGATATTATACAAAAATTGATGGGGTCAGAAAATTTGCATTGCAGATATGATGTTTCAGATAATCATATCTGCAATATTAATGAAACGAGAGTTGGATTTATGGATATTTCAACAAGAACAATGAAAGAGAAAAACAAAGAGGAAGTATGGATTAATCTTTGATCTTCTGGAACAGAATTGTTCTCGGGGACTACTCAGAAACACTTGAAACGAAGAAGAAAATAACGGACAATTATGAACATCAGAATGAGAATTTTGAAGGAAGTTGCAACAGTACTAGTGAAGAAAGAAAACTGTAGAGGATGTCAAGTGATCTAATTCGATTTAGCTGCAATATGGTTGGAAGATATTTTGAGAAAGAAGAACTAGATATTCAAATATTCAAGTTTTCGACTCTTCGGGACTATCCATAAATTCAGCGGAAGCAAGGATGGAATTTTTATGAGACGTGGCAGATAGAAATATCTCTCCGATATGGTGGAGTGGTTTTCAAGGGCTCTAATAACAAGGTCCAATATGGTTGAACTATTCGCCAAAGGAAGAATTATAGTATTCCAACCTGCTTATAAATTCATGGTTGATGGTATATAAATAAATAAATATAAATAAGTGTTTATAAACATAAATATTTTTGTTTATAAATTATAAAGTCCGGAAAGTTGTTTTTGCAGTTGTTTTCAAGAGCTCTATCTATATTGTGCGGCAATATGATTCTAATTTTGTGACAAATATAATTTGATCAATAATAAGTAAATATTTTAATTTATGAAAATTTTAAAATTTTAAAAGTTTCATTCTCTACTCTCATTTCGCTGCATTCCCTTCGCCTCGATCGGTTGCTCTGAGCATGGCAGCGGCGAAGAAAGCGAAGTCGAAGCGCGCCACGCTCCTTCATCAGCGCGCGCGTGCCGCGCGCGCACTCGCCGCGCTCCAGGAGCAGCGCGCGGTAAGCGATGCATTACTTTCCATGTATTAGATAATGCATATTCATTGTAGGTGGCCCTCGAAGCCGAGGCCGTGCGGGCTGCAGCAGCTGCAGCAGCGGCGCGAGCCGCATCCGACGACGCTGCAGCCGCAGCAGCAACAGCAGTCGCAGCAGCCGCAGCAGCTGCTGCTGCCAAGCCCTGAGAGGTACACTAGGGAGAGGGGTGCGGGTAGACGATGAGTGTTCTTCTGAGGTACGGTAGGGCAGTAGCTATACCGTATATTTTGGTCTATAATGCTACCGTATCCCAATTACCGTAATCTCTTATTATCCAGGCCTCGGGCTGCCTCGAGCGATTGGCTGCTGCTACGTCGTCAATCCCACGCCCTCGCTCACCTTTCTCTCTTCGATAAAGGATCTTCTTGGTTCTGTAATTATTGTGCCACGTAAACACATAACAAATATGCATAGATGGTGATATGATGAAAGATCAACACTCACATGAGTATGCTATTAGGAATGTAGGAGTGTAAAGAATTATCTATCCAAAGTCAAAGGGGTTATAAAAGCTTCCACAATCAATGCGATTTTATAGTTGTCATGAGACAACCACGTCTGGCGGTATCCGTGAGAGTCCGTGATTACCAATTTATACACTCTTTTTTTACCCATCTCATCATCATTACGTACTTTGTCATACAATCATGACTTGTTTCTCTCCGCACTTGGGACTTTCAAGAATCCATGAGACACTGAAGTATATTTCCTCATCCTTCCTCTTTTCCTTCCTTCTTCACGTACTCTGCCTCTTTCCCCAACCAATTATCGTGTAATGATCGAGTTTTGACTAAATGGCCCAATCCGAAGGGGAGCGAAGTGACGCATTGTTTGGCTAATCACAACAGACAAATCGCTCCTTCCTTCGTGGGCATGCTTCAGATTCGAGGAACAAAACGACAACATAAGACGTCATCTTAGTCGCCTGATTATGTGGTATATAAGGTCCTTCCGGGCATCAGAGGACATCATCATCCATTCCCTTAAGATGTCCTTCGAAAAATTGTTTGGCCATATCGATGCTATGCTGAACCGCGCGCCTTACTTTTGTGATCATTGATCTCTGATTTCATGCTCACTTATTCGGTGATTTTATAGATAATGAGTCCATCGTACGAGATCTACAGAAACCCATCAACCCGCCTACCTTCTCCATCGTTCAAACTCGTTCAGTCCGTAATTGTGCAGGGGAGAGGCAAGGGGGATTCCGAAGGTGGTCGTTATCTTAGCCCCCGCTCACTCTGTCTTTACCTTTACGTTCGACTTAACGAGTAGCCATTCCCTTTCCCATAAAATCGGCGGGCTTCCAATGGTTGGGGGCGTAGTAGAGTTTGCAATACGGGTAATCGTCTCTACATTTCGCATAATCTCTTACCATTCAGGGCGCAAAAATAGTGTTTGAGATGAAGAGATTACTCGTAACTCTAACGACGCCGCCCTCGCTAGTACTATCTAGATAAACCCCTTCTAAAGCGGCTACGATACATCGAAGCAGTTGATCTCTCCCATCTACCACCAGTACGTTATCCTTCTCGATAGATGCTCTTTTGAATTTTAAAAATACCAACCTCCACTCTGAATGGGTTACATTTTATCCGATATTCAATGTCGGATGATTCCGTGTTCTTTGCCAATTATTGAGCCTTGACAGTCAACCCTGTGCCAGTAATTTATTTTATGAACCTTTATGAAGCAGTGTTGCTCATCTACGAAAGAAATGCAGCTAATATGATCTTGAACTGGGCGCCTTTGATATCTTCTCGATGGTACAAATCGCGTGACATTTTCACTATCCAAACGTCATTGTTCTTCCACCCACTGCTTTCGGTGGATTTATGAACATGCAAGGTTTTCTCTATTTTTTTCGTTTAAAAGGAGCATCCCATTTTTACTTAGTTGAAGTAAAATATTTTTATGGATCCTCCAGCCCATTTTTAAGGAAAAACGTGTCACTATTGCACAATTATTAGTGCTGCTGCTCCAGTGCATTGCCCGTTTAATCCTCTTTTGAATGCCATAACTCGTGTTCATTATCATTCTGTTTCTCTCTGGTTAAACTACTCGAGTGCGACTCGAATCAAAAGATTAATCCTTTCTAGTAACTTTTCCATGCTCTTTACTCTGTTCAGTCGCACAAAATCAATTCGTTCTCGATCTTTCGTCAGTTAGAGATGGCGAGAGATCAGGCGAAATGGAGAGAGTCAGACTATTTTTGCTCCCATCACTATCCCGCCCCTCGTGCGGTGGCGCAAATCATCCCGGCACCCCACCACATTTTCTAGTGTGCGAATTTGAGCGCAAACATCAGCTGTGTTACAAACCGCAGCGCCCGGTCTCTCTTGCTTTCCCCTTTTCTCTGCCCTGCGAGGTGCTTCCTAGGTGGGCAGAGACGACGAGAGAGCGGGCGAAACGGAGAGAGTCAGAGAAAGAGTCTCTTCCACCACCACCGCACAAAGTTTTCACCGCAGTTTCCCTCTTGCATATAAGGGAATATGAGGGACGAGAGAGGGGGGAGGGAAGAAGAAGACGACTCAAAAAAGAACCACACGGATCAATGGTCGTCTCTCTCCCTCTGCCTCCTCTATCCCCCCTCCCTCCCTCCCTTCCTCCCCTTCCCCTCTCGTCTCCTACTCACTTACCTAAAGAAAACTGACGTCATCTACGTCGTCTCTCTCTGAAAAACGGGCAATGATTTGCTCTCCTCGCGCTTTCGGAATTGGCCCCGCTTAGCGCGCGCCTTGTCTTTGCGCCCTGCACGTTTGTAGTGGGGCCGGCTTTCAGGTCCGGAAAGTAGCTGATTTTCAGCCCGGAAAAGCCGTTTTCCTCTCAATCGATGCGAGCTGCGGCACAGCAGCGGAAACGCATTTCCCGGGCCCGGCTCCCCTCCCCTCCCCTCCCCTCCTCCCTCGTCCCCTCTCTATTCCACCCCTTCCTCCTCCTCCTCCTCCTCCTTCTCCTTCTAGCTCCCTTTTCGCATGCGCTCTCTTTTTCTCTTTTTTCTCTATTGCATTGAATCGATAAAGTGAGAGAGAGAGGGAGGGAGGAGGAGGAAGGGAGGAGAGGGGAGTCTTCTGAGTCTCAACGCTCCCCTCCCCTCCTCCCAAATCTGCCTAAGAGAAGGAGTACCTGGGCTAAGCTCTCATTTGGTCGGACCTTTTCAAGAATTGCGCTGTGTTTATGTAATTCTCGAAATACGAAAGCACGCCACCATTTTTCACATTTTCTTCTTTCGTATCTTCAATCGCTAACGCGTTCCGTTACGCAGTCAGTTAATCTGCAGAATACGATTACGTTTTGGCACTTTTTTTGCTTACACGTGATCTTATTCAGTCTCAAATCCTATTCAGTCCTTCCCTAGTAGCCCTATCGCCCTTCAATACCCTCGCGAGTTTTAGATGTCGTCCTAATCCGCTAGCATATCCAATTTTTGTGGACTTGATCTATTCGTTTCCCCCGTACCTGGAGGTGTGGTGCTAAAAAGTTTTTTTTCCATTTCGAGCCTACAATTTGTCCGAAAAGCTGATGTTGAATTCTATCACGTATACAAACCAGGGCTGAGAAAAATTTTACGGTCTCTCTTTTCACAATGCTCTCTCGCCGGTTAGAGACAGCGAGAGAGTATTGCGAAATGAGAGATCCGTAAAAAAATGTTGCCCAGCCCAACAACCTCTTCATTCCGCATGCTCTCTCGACGGTGAAAGCGACGAGAGATCACGCGAAATGAATAGACAGACCTGACACCTCTAATCACGCAGCAGTATCCCCTCAACCCGCATTTATCCGAGCGAAGTTGATCTTTGATCTTTCTGATTGCCTGGCACGAAAAGGATGGCGTTGATCTTATCCTCTTTCTTCACTCGTAAATTTCAATAGCCTCCCTTCTCCTGTTTATGATTCGCTTTTGCTTTTATTGGCTTTGCACCTGACAATTTGAGCCGCTACCATTATCCCTTACTGCTTATGAATTCTTCAGTAATTACAAGTTGTCTTTGCCAAAAATATTTTTCATGAGCATTTTCGCTTTTTTTTCTGCTGCGCCTCGCATTTTTTTTCTTTCGCGTATCAAGCGATTAAATATTTTAATATTCAAATAAAACAGGCTCTCCTCCGCCCATTCGACAGGCAGCGCAACTTGGACGACGATGTCACTGAGTAGCGGTTGCTGACCTCCCCCCCCCCTTGTGGCCTAGTGGCTAGCGCGCTCGACTAGCAACATCCGACCGCTGGTTCGCCGCCGCTCCGAGGAATCCGGCAAGAGATGACTGCTGAGGGCCACAATATCGACGCGAATCTCGTGCCGTGCGGTTCAGACCATGGACATTACTTCGTCAAGTGGGTCGTCTTTTGGATCGTCTATTCTTCATCTATATTCACCCTTTCCATGAAGAAAGATCCAACAGCTTGGAAGGATCTCTTCATTTTGTTCCGTAGTTCCTCTTGTCGTGTGTACTCCAAAGCCAAGTTTCTGTATAATATCTTCATAAATGATAAGGGCGCTCACTAAGAGCTAATGTTTCACTCATAAAATAATCCCTACTTCAGGAAAACGTTCGGGAAGCCAGCGTACTGCCATCACTGCTGCGACAAGATATGGGGAATGCTCACACAGGGATACGCCTGCGAAGGTAAATGTATGTGTAGATAGGAGACGAGAGAGAAGAAGGGTTCGTTTCAATGTAGATTATTGGGTTTGAGCCACTCTTGGATTAAGGGGAAATCGCGCCGTAGATTATTTCCATTTTTCTCCAAATTTCTATGGATGTCTTCATTGGAATAGTTTATATTCAGAGAATACCAACTAGGCGAAAAATCTTCTCGAAAACTGCACGAATTCTCTTCGTACTCTGACAGAAATAGATGGACAAAAACCGCTTGGCGAATTGGATCCCTCAAGTCATGCCGTATTAGTCATTTGAGATGAAGAATCTAGCCAAATTATAGCTGGCTAATTAGTAGTACTTCTGATATAATTAGGAAAACTCTCTTCCCCACTCCTCCTTTCATGGGTTGCATCTACGAGAGATCAAGCGTAATGAGGAGACGCGTTCTTTCATTCTGACAGCGTCCCCTAATTGGGCAGGCTCGTATCCTATTTCAAGAGCGCGCGCTGCACTATTAGAGCTATTTCGGTGACATGGTGCAGTACGACGTTTACAAAAGCTCGCCCTGTCTAAAATGCGACAAGCGACGTTTCATAACCCTCGCCCCTCTGCAGTGTGCAACTTCATCTGCCACGACAAGTGCCTGAAGACAGTCGTCTCGTACTGCAGCGGCGTCGCGCTTCAGCTCATCAAGGTACGGTAGGGCCGAGTTATACCGGTATTTTCCGGCTACGGTAGGACTAAATTCCGGCTCTGCAGAATCCGGTAGCGCACACCTGGTCCGAGCCGCAGCACGTGAAGCGCAAGTTCTGCAACGTCTGCCGGAAGCGCACCGAGGACAGTCTGTGCATCGAGTGCGAAGGTAGTGTGTCTACGTTTACTATTCATCGTCCTGTCGAAAATTCAACAAGCGACGTTTACTAATACGGTAGCCTATCGATTGCCTGCTCTACCTCACACACGCCGGAAGCAGGCATTCGCGTGTATTGTGCTGCGTGTGGTCGACGAAAACAAAAGAGGGGAGAGACGGGCAGAGAGCGGGCGAGAGAGCGGGCTAAAGTGAGAGAGTCAGTGACGTGTGCGTGTGCGTGTTGTTTGGCGTGCCGCCGGTGCGGCCGCAGCCTTCTGTCGTTTCCCATTCCCCGGAACTGTTCTCTCCGCTGCACAGAATAGATCTGGAAATGACGTTGGGTGGCATTGTGCATTCCGAGCTCTCTTGCGGATACGACCCGCGAATAGGAAATACCCCCGAATCCTGAGTAGATCTACAAATAGTTCCGTCTTAGGATTCCCTCAACTGAACATATCTAGAAACAAAATTTAAAAAGAGTACCAAAACCACATTAGAAACAGACTGAAATTTTCTCATCCATCATATGATAAAAAAAGGCTAACAAAACAGACCGACAAATATACGAGGATACTCACAGACGGACAGGATTCTAAATATCCTTGCAGTATGCGAGTACCGTGGATAGTGAAGAATACCGACAAAATCAGTCACAAACTGACAGACAGATTCCCTATCATAAAAATATTCTATCAGCACTGCGTCTTCACTTATAAGGGTTGACAAAAAGGAAACAATCCCGATCACAAACTAACAAATCAATAATAAACATATCTTTCCAGTATGCGAGTACTATGTGCACGAGGATTGCCAGGATCTTGCCGTATCGGACTGCAAGGAGGCCGCTACTTATGTGCCATGTCAAGAGGGGGTGAGCTGCCTTTTCTGATTTGTGATCCGCGGGAGGAAATTAGAGAAACGAACATTTCTGATATTGAAGCATTCCGTTCACCAGAACATTTTAACTGACTGTAGAATAAAATTCACCCGTGCCAGGAGGGGTGAGCTGCTTTTTTTCTGATTCTTACAATTTTCTCACAATAATTTGACAAGCGAACAGTTGGGAAAGGTAAAGAAGCCAGCAAAGATCATAGGATTCTGTGCAACTTAGGAATGAAGCTTTTCTGAATTAGGAAAGCGTCTAAGCGAGTATCGTTCCATTTCTCAGGCAAGCACGCTCTGTTATTGAGACTTGCCGTTCATCAGATCCTAAGCCGATTTTCACTGGTTGTAGAGTTACAAGCTACTATGGGTCCTGCCGAAAAGGGATGAGAGATTTATTGAAAAGTTTCACGTATCAGTTCTGAAATTTCTGCGCAAAATGAGATTAGCTCACGAATTTTACGTCTTTGTTTGCTTTCCATACACATTTTTTAAACCAAACATTTGCACTGCAGTGAAAGGGCTCGAACAAAATTAGCAAATTCTTCATCTAAAAATTCTAAAAACTTCTGTTTCTGTTCATCTGAAAAGGCTCAAAAATTAATTTAATAATACAAATTCTCGATATAAACGTTTTTGGGTACTATTATAGTTTTTTGCTTCGAAGCATTTCTCCAATTCTCTTCCTCAATTCCCTTCAATTCTTGATCTTTCCGCATCTCTCTTCCGACTTTTCCATTCTACTTCTTCTTCTTCTTCTTCTGTCTCTATCCATTTAGCTCTCCTTCCTCTCTCTTCTCTCTCTCACTCTCTCCATTCCCCTCACTCTCTCGCCCGTTTCCTTCCTTCTTGCCTAGACTGACGTCATTGTCGACGGAGTGAGAGAGAGGGAGGTTAGAGACAGGCGAGAGAGTGAGGGAAAGGAGGAGAGTGCATCGACTAGGGGCTCCGCGCCGCCGCGCTTGCATGGTCCGCCGCAGTAGTAGAAAATAGCTCGCGGCGCCGATACGCAGCGACGAGAGAGCATGGAGAAGTGAGAGAGTGGGCAGAGAAGTCGCAGCAAAGGCCCGATAGCAACCCGAGGCATAGAAGATGGCTCATTACTGAGCAATGTTGAGGGAATAAACTCAGATGTAGCATGGAGACAATGACAATGAACAAGGCATCTTTACGCATATTCATGGAAATGTCTCGTGTCTGAGTTTAAATACATCTGATATTCACTTCAATTATATTAAGAATTTGGGGCATATCAAAAAGAGCTTGTTTAGCATATCCTTTCGTATATAATTTGCGCCTGCTCTTCCCATATCCATGATAATAAAGCAGGGTCCATCAAAGAAATTCGAGGGCTAATAATTTACGATGTAGTCTCTCCATTCCGCCTGCTCTCTCGTCGGTCAGAGAGAGCGAGAGAGTGCGAGAAACGAAGAGAGTCAGACGGACAAGCGCAGCTGCTTTGTGTGGGCAGATTACTTATTCATGCCGTATACTGAGAAGGAGGGGAGGGCCGGGCAATCTGCTGATTGCACCACTCACCCATGCCGACGCATCCGAATCACACACGCAATGCAAATTTTGTCAGGGATCTGATTGAAAAAGCAATTGGGAAAATACACAGTTCACCAAGGCACAGTGCACAGAGAATAAACTGGAAGATTCGATTCAAAGAGACGTTTCCAAATCGAGTACACATAGTGCAAAAATCGACAGGGCGACGTTTCCTAATGCTCACCACCATTCAGCCGATCGCCCCTCACCACCATCACATGAAGGAGGGCAATCTCCCTCGCGACAGCAAGTGTTGCGTGTGCAAGAAGACGTGTTACTCGAACGAGTGCCTGGCCGGCATGCGGTGCGAGTGGTGCGGCGCCACGGTGCGACGTTTTCCAATTACCTTCGCCATGCAAAATTCGACAGACGACGTTTACTAATAATAATTTTCAGGCACACGCCGTCTGCTACCGGCAGATGCCGTCCGAGTGCGACTACGGCGCGCTCGCCAAGATCATGCTCCCGCCCAACTGCCTGACTATACCGAGGTGAGGGCGACGTTTGTGGTTTAGCTCACGCAATGCAAAAAGTGACGGGGCGACGTTTCCTAATGAGCACACACGACACACGCAGGACGGAGCTGCCGATGGAGCAATTGCTGAACATCTCATCGCCGGGCGGATCGAGTGATCCGGCGTCCGCTCATCCGCGTAAGGGTACCGTGCACTCTCTCACTATCTTGTCCCCCCTTCGAAATACTCTGGTTTTCTCCCTATGGAATCCCACTTCGCTCACCAGTTGAAAAGAAATCCACGATTCCGAAGGAGAAACCACTTCTAAATGGCATCTTCCTATGAATTCCCAGTGATCAGTTTGTGAGGTGGGATCCCATTGGGAAAATACCAGAGTACATGTCATCGTGGCTCGTCACTTCGCACACCTTTAGCAGATCAATACAAAATGTGTGAATTGAAGACACGGTGTTGCAATTCGAACGCTACCACTAGTCACACATTCTCTTCGCAAGTTCCCTAGTTCAAGCATCGGCTTCTTCGTATTTCGTGGTTGTTCACAGTAAAGTCTGGTGCAAAAAGTGTCTGCAAGATCATTTTCACACTTTTTTCTTTTACCTATCCCACCTTTTGCTTTCCTCGCCTGTCACAGATTGATTTCCTTGGTGATCTTTGGTCTTTTGCAGTTTCATCGCCGTGCAAGACCACGGCCGATGACGTCATCGGCGAGAGGGAACGAGAAAAGGTAAACCGGTTTTTAGATGTGGTCTTTGATCTTTGATCTTTTTCCAGGAGGACAAGGAGAAAGAGGACATGGAGATTCTGCGCATTTACGATGGAAATAACTCGCTGCGAAATCAGGTTCGCACAATTTCTCAGTTTCCGAAAAAATGGATTTTTTGTACAGGAACTTGAAAAAAATTCGCGCGGGAAGTTCAAAAATTCAAATATTCTCAGATCTACCGTACCGCGGCCGTGCCGAAGATGGCGTCGACGAGTCAGATTCGTGACATCGCCCTGCGCCGCTTCCACATCCAGGGCCCGCCCGACAACTACTACGTAACGCAAGTGCTCAACGATGGTAAGGGCGACGTTTACTACTGCGCAGCACGCAGTGCAAATTTTGACGTGGCGACGTTTACTAATCCGTGCACCATTGCAGCCGGCGAGGAGGAGAACCTGGAGGACCCGGTGCCGCTGCGCAATGTGAAGCGACCGGCCGGCGCCCGAGCACAGGTTGATCTTTGATCTTTGAACTCTGGTCCACGATTCTTCTTCGCAGATTTTCCTGCGACATCGGGACGACCCAGAGCGCGCGGTGGTGAAGGCGTACGGTGGATGGTTACGGTAGGCCGACTTTTACCAAAGGTCGCTAGTTACATTTTGCATTAGGGTTCCGATGACGTTCTGCTCGATGACTGTGGACAGGGATACGCTGGTGCAGGACTGCATAGCGGACGCGCTGGACAACTTCGGCCTGGATCGGACGGCCTGGAATCGGTGAGGATTGATCTTTGATCTTTGATCTTCGATCTTTAAATTTTATAATTATTTAAATAATTAAATTACAGCTACAACATGGTGGAAGTTTCACTGGAGAAGGGTCTCGCTGAGCGCACCTGCAATCACCACGAGAACATGCTGCAGTTGGTGCGCAATCTGCGAAAGGTGAGGACGGCGTTTACCAATGTGCCTCACGTAATGAAAACTTATACTATGCGACGTTTCCTAATGAGTACACCATATCGTAATCTTGCAGGACTCGTTGCGGCGCTACCACGTGATGCGCTTCTACGTACAGGAGAAAGAGGATCCGCACGATCACGCGGTATTTATCGATTGATTGGCATACCGTATCCCTAACTTTTGGAATTAGCATACCGTACACCTATATAATTAATTGCCCTACCGCACTCCTACCGTATCCTGAAACTACATTAATCAATCATTATCGATTTGAGGTGTTCGTCGGCAATCTGCCCGTGTCGCTCGCACAACGGCAGTATGAGCGCATCCTGCTCAAGCAGCTTGGCGCCATCGGTGAGGGAGACGTTTACTAAACACGCGCGCAATGCAAATTTTGACCGGGCGACGTTTCCTAATGGTCACACAACTTGCAGAGAAACCGTTCACGGCGATCGGCCCGATCTACTTCGAGTACGGCAGTCTGGTGATCACGTTCAATACTGCAAAGGTATCGTGAATTTGATCTTTGATCTTTCAAGGGGGTTCAAGTTTGATCTTTGATCTCTCTCAGGCCGCCACAGCCGCCGTGCAGAAGCTGCAGAATGCGACGTACGAGGACAAGAAGCTGATCGTGTTGTGTCTGCCGAACGTGCAGGTGAGCAGGGCGATGATTCCCAAACTGTCTTGTACAATGCAAATGGCGACTGGCGACGTTTCACAGTAGCAACACCATAATATATATTTGATCTTTGATCTTTCCAGCCTGCAATGCTTCCTCCCGACTGCGAGCCTCTGCTCGTGCTAGTCAACGTGAAATCGGGCGGTTGCCAGGGATCCGAATTGATGAAAGCATTCAGGAAATTGCTCAACCCCTTCCAGGTCCTGATTTTTGATTCTTCGGTTGCTCTGAGGACGTCGTAAAAATATGTAGTTCTAGACAGTAAAAGATACTCAACATAAAGTATTTCCAAAATGATCTTTGATCTCTTACAGGTGTTCGACGTGCTCAAGGGAGGTCCGCTGGTCGGTCTCTACGTCTTCAGGTACATTACCCCTATCTAGGTCGCCTTTTACAAATAATGCGTTGCAATGCAAGCAAATTTCGAAGGGGCGACGTTTCCCAGCCTATACACCATGTGTTCAGGAACATTCCCAAGTACCGTATTTTGGCGTGTGGAGGTGATGGCACGATCGGCTGGGTGCTGCAGTGCCTGGACATTGCCAAGCAGGTGAGGGTGATCTTTGATCTTTGATCTCATCGGAATAAAGAATACAACTTTCGCTGGCTCAGAGTGACGAATTGTCGCTTGCGATAGATCACGCGCTATGAAGACACGGATTATGGATCGATAATCATACTACCTTTGAACATTAAATAGTGATTTTTATGAATAAAATTATTTATTAATTAAGGACGCTGCTTGCTTCTCTCCGCCGTGCGGCATCGTTCCATTGGGAACGGGCAACGACCTCGCGAGAGTGTTGAGATGGGGTGGAGGCTACACTGGAGAGGAGAATCCGCATGATATATTGAAGGTGCTAAGGGCTTCAGTAGCTATAATTTTGAAAAAAAATTTAAAATGGTCGCTTTTTAGATAACATGAACCAATGCCTATGCGGGCATCCGCAATTATAAACTTGTCACCTTTCCGGTGCTAGCAATAGGATAGTATTGTTAGCGAACTTCGAATATAGATCACTGCTCAAATTGTTTTTCAATTTCATAATCTGGCTCTGTACCAGCTTCATCAAAGAAGTTTTGAAAATAGAAAAATCTTAATAAAATATTAGAGATCAAAGTTCAAAGATCAAAGTTCAGGACGTCATCGAAGCGGACGAGGTGCGACTGGATCGATGGGCTGTGGTCTTTCACGAAGAGGAGCGATCACAACCGCCCGTCACAACCACCAGTGGTGCAGAGGTGAGGGCGACGTTTATCAATGATCCGCATGCAGTGCAAAATTTGACGCGACGACAATTACTAGTACTTATCTCACAGGAGGCATGATACATTAATTATTTTCATGCGAAGAGATTAATTCATAGTCACTCAAAGTATCTATCATAGGTCGAAGGGGCCTATCAGCTTTTCGACTATGAAGGGAGTTTTTGATATCACAATTTTACCCCTAAAAGAATTATGAGTGACTATGAATTCAGCATTAGAGTCGTTTGAGATCCGGGAAATGTTAATTGAAATCTACTTGCAGGGCGGCAACGTTGAGGCCGGGACGATGTCGAATCCCGAGGATCAGACGAGTATGATCATCATGAACAATTACTTCGGAATTGGCATCGACGCGGACGTCTGTCTCAAGTTCCATAATAAGGTGAGCAACGGTCTCAAAAAAGATAAGAGACAATCAAAGAACTCTAGTGAGTCGCTATTTCGTTCAAGAAACCTAGTTCATCGTTTTATTCCGAATAGAAACAAAAAATGAAGATATTTCTCTGAATAAAGCTTGAGAGAAATTATATTATAATATATGCCTCTGAAATTTTAGCGCGACGCAAATCCGGAGAAATTTTCGTCGCGACTCTTCAACAAAACGCAGTATGTGAAGATCGGATTGCAAAAGGTGAGGAAACAACAAAAACAAATGCAAAAAAACAACAACAAACCAAAAATCGATATAAGTTTATCTTTGAACTCTCTCAGGCCTTCTTCGAACGAACGTGCAAGGACCTGTGGAAGCGCATCGAGTTGGAGGTCGATGGAAAGGTTCGAAATTTGCGTTCATTGATCTTTCCGTTTCAAATTTGGTGAATCCTTTGGCTCTGTACCAATTGTTATGAAAATAGTTTTGAAAAATTTAGCGCAGTTTATGCATGCAGAATCCCACGATCAATAAATTCATTCCAAGTGACTGGCTAAGTGCGATTATCCTTGATGGTTACATATAAGTCGTGTTCAACTATTTTTTTTGGCATTTCACGAATGTTTGCGGAAACGTATGCAAAAATGTCAAAAAGAGGGGTAAAATGACAGAGTTATTTTCCATATCATTTTGACCGTTTAAAAAATTTTCAAAGTGTCAGAATGATTGCCTCTCGATTTTGGCAATTTTAAAATTTTTTATTTTGTCATTTTTTTCTTTATTTTGTGATTCAGACTTTCTTTGTTTTAAATTGTCATAGCACAATAAGTTTATTCATTACAATATTCTATTTTTTAGCGATAATCTGGGAAACGATAGTTTTGTAAATTTCTTGTCTGTGCCTTCCGACGATGATAATGGGTGAGAATCCGATCTCACGAGAGAGTCCTGAAAATTTCGATGAAGATAATTCAGATGTTTTACATTAGAACCTTTCAAAAACGACGATTCCTCATTTTCCATATCGAAAACTATTTCGCTGATGTGCATCGATTGGGCCAGCTCCCCGAGACGGGCGTGTGTTAGCATGTTAGACTTATCTGAAACATTTGTTATTTAATGAAATATTTTAATCACAATACCTCCGATCTGATTTAGTCTTTTCTTAATTTCTCCTTTCTCTTCCCAATCTTCGTTAAATCTAACTCCAATGCTGCATTTCATAATTCTCTCGGCCAAACTGTTATCATCGGGAGTGCCTGAAATAAAAAAATATTAATATGCCACATCTCGATGTGGATACCCGGACACTGCTCCAAATAAACAGAGAGATGATTAATCACTGTCTTGACTGGAGATTCCTTGCCCAGTCCGATTGCAATACAGTCAGTGTTCAACAGACAAAGACTGTCAAAGAATGGAGAAGTCTGAGAGGATACCAAGAGTTAAAACAAAAATTTGCTAAATACCTTCTTATCCGTAATATAGAGAATAAATGTTTCGGCAATATTCTTTCTGCAGGTTATTCCGTTTGGAAAAATAGTGGTCATCAGCCTATCAGATAGTTTATGTACGATGACATCAACTGGCATTTTCCGCAGACTTCTCCTGATGCGTAATCCCCTGCAATAGAAAATGTGAAACATAACGGTCCGAAACTTACTTTAATGCCGATGCATATAGTTTATCATTGCCTTTGAAATGACCACTAATTTCCAAGCGCTCTGATGCAGTGTACTTCATTTTTTCCAGAATTTGATCCACACTATCAGCGATACGCTTCAGCTCCTGAAGAGCAACAATGAGATGTAAAATAATATTTTCCTCACCTCCACAAACAATTTCTGGTGCTTGGGAGTCGAGCACTGAGCTCTGAGCTTTAACGAAGTTTCGATAGAGTTCCGTTTAAATGCATTAAGGTACTCAGTCCAAACAAACGCCTTATCCATTTTGTGTTCCTCCTGAAGTACCTTTATACATAATAGTAATTTTTATTTAAATCTACCATTGCTTTTGCGACAAAACTCCATTCTTCAATCGATATGGCTCCCAAGCGAACTGCGGTAGTGCCGTAATCCTTGCGTGGTAATATAGGTTCAGTAATTCGAAGCAAATCCGAGTCCTTGATTTGAGCAACGTGAGTTTCGATGTTGAGAAATTTGATAAGATTTCGAACGTGCGAAACCTGAAAAAATATATTAAATTTATAAACATGCAATACACATACCTTTTCGATCAGAGTATAATCTCGACGCGCTTTGTGTCTGATAGACAAGACAGATGCAGCTTCACACGATGTATTCCAAATTCTAGCCGTTATCTGAAAGGAGAAATCTATGGGATTTTAATAGCGTATACAAACCTCTGGATCAGTGTTTGCCATCCTTCGAATCGCCTCTAATCTATGCCTGCCGTCGAATGCGATAATATTCCTGAAATAAACGATTTATTGTGTAAACGGAAAAGAAAAATAGCCCTAACCCGGCCTCCAGCGAACAATCAATGATCAGGTTCAAGATTAGGCTGTTCTCGTCACCATTCACAACATGAAAATTAATGAAATTTTCATCCAGCGGACGAAGAGTGTTCGTTGATTGTACTTGAGTTAGTCGAACCTTAACGAATTGCAATAAAATAAGGTCTGATGATGTCTTGCTGACTTTCTCGGTTTTGAATTGGACCTCTTCATGAAGAGTAACCGAAGCGGCAACCGCAATTTTGACGACTTCGCGAATAGCACATTCATCAAAAAGAGATTGATTGGGGATAACATTATTCCATTCATTTTCCATCGACATTATAGATTCGTTCTGAATTTGAAAGTATTGTACAGCTCGAATAACAAAAGAAACTCACATCACCGGAACCATTTACTTCTTCATTTTCGTCTGTTCCAATGACACCACTCAATAAACTCTGAAAAGGACCAAAGTTAAAAAAAAACATTAAAAAACGCTCACTTCCTCACTATTCGAATCCATCCCGACCAATCGAGACAGGCGACAACGGATGAAATGAAGTGAAATGAGAAACAATAATTCAAAAGTTCAATTATTAAAATGTAAATTGGACAATAACAATTCTCATTTCACGGTGTTTAGTGTTCAGACGGTGGTTGTTTTACGAATGGATGCCGATCGGGATCACCACGCCGAAGTTTTCCGAACAAATGCTGCGTTTGATAAACAAGGACCAACCCCACTTGACGTGATTGGAACGGATTGCTGTGCATCGAGGTGCAACGAACATGTGACAATGTCAGTTTCGGGATTTCTTCTGTAATAATGCATTTCTCTCAGAAGCGACATAAAAAATATCCGAGCAAGGGTGCAGATTGGTGTAGAGACAGCTACTGCACTCAAGAACAATCTGAAAATGCTTCTTTATTCATTTATGGAGGATGGGGGTCCAGGTTGAAATTACTTTATTCCTTACTATGCAATCATTCAGGTGGAGAATCGAGAAAGTTGTGCCCGAAAATTAATGGAACCACAATCTGTATTCTTCTGCTTTCTCTAATATTGAATATAAGTGTATCAAGGTTTGTCAATAAAACTGTGAATACAGGTAAATTAATTCAACTGAAGAATCGATCGATGGGTCAATGAAGGCCTGCAACCTACAATTAATCACGGAAACAAGGGTACGAAAAGGCCTCGAAAGGATGTCATAGAAAGAGCTGCATCGTCGTACGCTGTAGTGAATGAAATTGGTCAAGCGCATCCTGTAAATGGACGGCAAATGCTACCTGCGGGATCGAGAAAGAGGTTATTTGTTCTTACTATAAATTAGAATTATTCTATTAAGCCAATTTCTCACTCATGATGGGCATCGTCTGTCTTTGAGCAAATTTCGAGCGCTAACAGGAACAAATCCATTATTGAGAAGGGTCGGTTTGGGATCTATAATTTCATCTTTAAATAGTATGTATTCAGAAGGACTCTCTTTTACACTGCAATGACTGTGTATCACTCTCGGATTTGGTTTCTAAGAGCACCGGTTCTGCCAAGATCGAAGCCGAGAGAGTTCGTGCCGAACACTGGAAATTGGTGAAGTGAGAATTATCTGAGCTTTCCCATAACAGATTCACATTGTTTAGTGAGGAGAGAACTTTTGTTGCATTCCTTGAGGAGAAAAGTCGAAATAATCCTCATGAGCTATTATTTATCAAAGGGGATGGCATGAGTAAACAGGGATCTAAGGTTACAACTCTTTTCAATGCGATTTGCAACGACAATTTGTCTCAGCTACCAGAACTACCGGAGAGACCTAAGCATATATCTGATGCGAGTATGCAGGCTGTGGAAGTGTTCTGATGGCAAATGTTTCGTCCAGGTACGTGAATGTCTTGGCACTCATAACCCGTCTTGCCATTCAGGCCCTCTCGGAGAATCATGCAAGAACTTCGTCTATTTCAACCTCTTTGGAGCATATAGAGCGGCAGTCGATTTCTACATTAGTACCTTGTTCGACGCCCTTTCTAAGGTCGAGTATATTATATTACAAATGTTTCTGTGATCTCTAATTTCAGGTTTCATGTATTCCTGGGAAAATATACATTCAGTTAGACAACTATGGTGCAAATAAAAGCGAACAGATTCATGGGATTTTTGGATTGATGCTTGCCTTATTTCCCAATATTGAACAAGTATGTGCAAATACATTTATCTAATTTCACTGACTTTGGAATTCTCAGATTGTTGTATTATACAGTCGCGTGGGGCACACTCATTGTTCAGTCGATGCATATTTCGGAACATTACGAAGGAAAATGTCGGGATTAAAAATTCAGACTCCATCTGGTATCTAACTTGCAGTTCAGTATTGAATTAAAATGACTTCTCAGAATTATCCGTAATTGCTTCTACAATCGGATGTAGCGAAGTTATTCAAGGTAACAAGGGGAAACTTATTGAACGAGAAGAATTTTGTAGATCCAACAATATTTGGAATGAAGACAATGTTGGGAAAATATGGATGTAGTTATACTGGCAGATCTACGAGTTACGCTTTCCTATTCAGAAGATCTGAAGGTTTAATTTTTTTAACAATACTTACCTAATTTTAATGTGAATATAGACGGCGACATAATTTTCAAACCGTATGAAACAATGTCTCTCTCAATTGATTCGATGAGTCAAAATGGAACTGAGTCAACAGACGAACTTTTTGTGGCTTTTAAGGTAATAATTTCATGATGCAATCACTATTTCAAGATTTCAGTCATCTGAAGTAGATGAAATTTTGTTGCAAGAACCATTGATTATTCCTCCGTCAATTGATCAATTGAAAACTGCTGTTTCGGAAATATTGAAATATTCTACTCCATGGCTAGATTCGAGTGCAATCACTGAGCTAAAGTCTATTGAATCAAACCATGGATCCAATAAACGTACGTTCTTTAATGCAAACATAAGAGTTTTGTAAAATGTACACACTTCTCAGGCATGTACACGGATATTGTCGTAAACATCAATAATAATACCGTGTCACGACAGTCGATTCCCTCTATTGCAGGAAGAATGACAAACGACCAGGTATTTGATTATTTTCCAGAGATTTTCCATAAGATTTTCCAGATTCATGCATATCTTCAAAATAAAGGATATCCAACCTCAAGAAGGCATAAGCCGATGAAACCGAAGAAAGGGAGAGGAGAACTGAAGAGAAAACAAGTCCTTTCCTCAGACTCCGAAGAATTATGATCCAATAAAGATATTTGTAAGAAACACCAATATTGGCAGAATAAAAATTTTTAAAACAGCCAAAACAAAATGACAAAATTAAAATTTTTGAAATCGTCAAATCGAACCAATCTGCAAAATGACAGAATAAAAAGTTTTTAAAATGTCAAAACAAAAATGCTCGCGGGAAGTGACATTTTTGCATACGTTTCCGCAAACATTCGTGAAATGCCAAAAAAAATAGTTGAACACGACTTATATATATTTTTAAATTGTTTATTATCAATGGTACTTTTTCAGTTGGTCGAACTCCCCAACATCGAGGGTATAATCGTGCTCAATCTTCTCTCCTGGGGATCGGGTGCGAATCCGTGGGGGACCGCCAAGGAAGAGAGTCCGTTCAACAAGCCCACCCATTATGATGGGCTACTGGAGGTAGAATCTTTGCAGTTCCTCTCTATGACGAGGGCGCCTCTTCACCATCTTTCATCTTGATAATCCAATTCATGCAAACTTCATTGCTTATAGGAATACTTCAAAGATTGTAAAAGAAAGTAGAGCTATTTGAGTGCAATATGAACTTGGCGAATTATCTATTCCCTCTCATAATTATCATAAATTGTAATATATAGAAGCATAAACCGACCTATTCCTATTATTACAGGTGGTCGGCATCACGGACGTCTCTCGACTGGGCCTGATCCAGAGCAAGCTTGCTGCGGGGATAAGGATAGCACAAGGAGGCAGTGTAAGTTGCCCCGATTGATCTTTGATCTTTGCAACTTGAACTCTAGCTTTGAATGCAGACAGAACAATCACGTTTGACACATAGAGCATTTTCTGTATCAATTCTGGAGTTCTATTTTTGATCTTTGATCTTTGCTCTCTTCAGATCAAGATCACAACTCACGAGGAGTGGCCGGTGCAAGTGGATGGCGAGCCGCACGTCCAATCGCCCGGCACCATCACCATTCTCAAGTCGGCATTGCGGGTAAGTCTGATCTTTGATCTTTGATATCTGACCTTTGACCTGCCCCCCCCCCCTTAGAACACCATGTCTCTGTCTATCTGCACTTTACTTCGTCCCCCATCCAGCCCCCAGGCTGAGCGCTGGGATATGGAAAAATTGCTAGTTATTTTTTGAATGATCTTTGATCTTTCCATATCCCTCGCTCGGCTGTCCTTCCCCATGTTTAGAATCATCCCGCCCAGTCCAGTGATTCTCTCTTTCTCTATGTGTGTTGTCCTAGTGGTTGGCGATCCCTCCTTCGTTGGTTTATCGTCGACTCTACCGTAACCCCCGCCCGATCCCCGCCCACTTCTAACTACGGTAATCCCCTCACTCACCCTAACCCGTCAATTTTTCGTTCCACCCATAATTTAGTTTCCTCCTAAGTTTCGTGTACTCCCCTTCCTATTCCTTGGTTGGTCCGTTCATCTATTTTTCCGATTCCTTTCTATCTCTCTATCTCCTCCTTCTCTTCTCCCCTCACCCTTTGCGTGTAGCAGTGCCGCCGCCCTTTAGCAAACCTCGCCTCCCGCTGCACCACTTTCTTGTTCGCCTCACCGTAACCCGCACGCGCGCGCTCCGCTTTCTGCTCTGCACCACCCCCTACCGTATCCTTCCCGCACCACACACCACACCACCCATGCATGAGTGAGAGCGCTTGCGTCGCGAGAGATACCGTAGTAGCCCCCGATTCAGCTACCGTAGCAGTAGTGTAGTGCCACTTATCGTCCTGTAGGTTACTGTAGGTCAAACACATTGACTTTCTTTACAAAAATCGGTCCGTGTATTAGATTTTGGATTAGATTACAGTGAGCTATCGAAAGTCTAACCAAATCTAAGCCCCGCCCCTTCTCCTCCCTCCTCCTCTAGCCTCTTCTCGCTCCTTGCAGGCGCAGATGCTGAAGAAGGCGAAGCGGAAGCGCGCCGGAGGCGGAAGCGGCTACGCGGGCGGGGCGCCCGTCCGCGCGGTCGCGTCAGACGGCGCGGGAGGCGCGCCGGAGGGCGCGGGCGCCTCCCTCGGCGTCCCCTCCGCACTGGCCGCCACGTCGCGCAGCACTCCGGACGCCCTGCACGATGATGATGACGAGGAAGCGGACGCCTTCCTGTAGACCCCATCGACTACCGTAACCCGCTGTTCGTGCCGGCAGTTCGTGCCGGGACCCCAGATCCATTCAAATATTAGCTTCTGTGCACGGCTTCCTTCTCTCCCTCGCCTTCCCCCTGATCTTTGATTCTTTCCTGCTCTTCTTCTGTCACTAAATTACGCTAATCAATATATTGGGACAGTTACATTGTATACTGTAGCATGATGAGCTCCTCTATCTCTATCGCTTTCTTTATCTCTCTCCATTTCGCGTGCTCTCTCGTTTTCTCTAACCGCCGAGAGAGAGTGCGAAGAGAAGAGAGTATTTCCTATTTTTCTTTCAATCGTCGTCCCACGACGCACCCACTACACCATTACCGTACTCCTCTCTCTCTACTCCTCATATCTAGTGTCAACCAGAATAGATTCTACCCCAGTTCCGATGATTCGCACACTAGCTTCTCCTCAGACACTAGTAATATAGTCAGTAATCGATTCGTATTCTTCGTAACCTACCGTACTCCCAGAGTGGAGGGACTGTGAGTCAGTGTGACTCTGTCTCTTCCGTCTCACTGTGTCTTTGTTCAGCAAGGGCTTTCGTTTCAAGTACTTACTATGTAAGACAAACCCCTCTCTTTCCCTAGTAACAGATATATATTCCCTATTGTATACACAAATTATTCCCCCATCCTAATCACAGCATTTTCCTCTTTTCCCTTGATTCCCACTAACAATTTGGTGTGAAGTAATTTGAGCCCGAAGTGTGGTAGCACCGATATTGTTTATATCCCAGTTAGCAAGCAGGCTAGACCAAACCCCTCGCTCTTCTCATTTCGCGTGATGATCTCACGTTTTTCTCTGACCAGAGAGAGACCATGTGAAATGGAAAGAGTTAGGGAAGAGTGAATTCCGTAGTTACGATTAGGCTTCCATTCCACACATACAAATTGTCTCACTTTGCCACCCCCAAGAGTCCCTTCTCACTTCCAACCCCCTCCTAGAATTTTGTAATTTACAATTAATAATTAAAATAATAATAATAATAATGCAAAATACCCTTTCCCTTCGTCTTTCGTTAGCATTCACCGATTCGCTCTATCAAATCCTTTGTATGCCTAATAATTATTATTCCCATTTAATAATCCATCCTCAGCCATAGTCAAATACCCACAGCAACCAAAGCGATTGTATCTATCTACCCATAATAATTTCAACCCCCCATCCCAGAATCAAATGCCCCACTTCTCACCCAATAATGTACAGTAATCGATAAAATATTGATTGGTTTGAGTCTCGGACGGAAGTTTGGGGGTACGGTAGAGACTGTTATAGGCTGAAATGCTGCGAAAACCAGCGAGGAGGAAGGATGGCACGAAGAAAGTTGTCGATCAACCATCGACGAGTAAAGAAGATGAGGGATACGGTATCCGGTTCGGACGGAATCTATTCAAGAAAAGATTCGCCAGGTACGACAGTTAGTCATATGATAAGTGTTCATGGCAACTGTTATGTCAGAAACGAAAATCTAGCGAATATTGTTCTCAGTGAAACTTCCGGCCAAGTGCTCAGATAATGTGAAAAAATAATAGAATAATAATAGTTTATCACATAATTAAACGTAAATAACATTAGAGAAGATGGCTGAACGAGGTACAGGGAACGGGTACAGGGAGGGAAGGGTACGGTAGTATCGATCGATTGCAGGTTCGAGCAACGTCGTCGATCGTTAGGCAGGGAGAGCAGCCGGAGGAGAAAGGTACGGTAGAGAAGGTTACGGTAGCCATCTAATAGCGAACTCAGTTCATGTTCTCTGGTTGAGCATCAAGTGCACTAATCCCTCTTCGAATATTCCATTAAAGAAGGAGTCCCACGAACCGCGCGGGTGACTATGCAGAAGGAATGAGAGGGGTGCTCTCCTCATTCCGCAAGCTCTCTAGCTGGTTGCCTGCTTGTCAGGGTCATTTGGAACCCAGCCAATAGATGATAACTCAGTTCAACCTATACGATCAATTATGGTCTAATAAAATTATCATGCTATCACAGAGATCAAAGATCAACTTTACAGGAGGTCGAGAAGGAATGTCATTCCGCAGTCGACTATACCGAACACTCGTCCACTTCAGCCGAAGGCACTACGGTACCTGAACCAGAGGCACCGTAACCTTCAACCTTCGCTACCGTAATCCAGACAGGGTCGTAGAGCATTATCGATTACTGATCTTATCCCCCACCCTAATCGTCGATCTCACACTGTATCGTCTAGCCTCACCGTCTTTCTTAGCTCGTAATTACTTAATAATCATTCCGCCTGTTTTTTTATTGTATATTTCGATTCGTCCATCGCATTTTTGCACAGTGCTGTCACCAAATTGCACATATTTCCGAAATAGTTAAGCTCACATCGAATTTCCCCCCTCTTACCCGATGCAATCTACTGTTTATTATAATCAAAATGATACATCATGATCTCGAGCTACCGTGTGCAAAGATCAAAGATCAGGAAGGCATGGCCCGTGGGTAGATGCGCACCCCGGTCCACTTCTTCCATGTGAACAGTCTCTGTTCAGGCGCATTGTCTCGATCGATACATTTGGCTTGAGTGGTCTTCGAAACCATGAACGATTCAATGGAATCCTTCCATTTCTGTCCAATCGGCCTCTTTAGTTTACTCGACTCTCTTGTGACAATGTTTCTGAGCAGAATTTGTTCACTGCACTGTAGCTACAAATCCCAAATATTTCCCCGTTTGCCCCTAAATTGTCGGGACGAACCAAGCCTTGTGTAGACGCATTGTGCGCGTCAATTTATTCTTTCCACTCTCTCCATTTCGCGTGCTCTATCGCCCTCTCTGATCAGTGAGAGAGTAGGCGAATAGAAGAGAGACAGTTGCTGATAAAGTGATGATTGCTAGAAGAGAGCTGTGGGATTAGTCACATAATGATGATATGATGAAAAGATAAAGATTGGAGGCAGAAATGGAGTGTGCAAAGGGAGATAAAATTCTAATCCGATATTTCAGTGAATATTTATGGTTTACTGCTCTCAGAATCTCGTATAGAGTCTAATGTGAACGATCCGTTTCTTCATCCACTCTAATCGATGAAACAGATGGAGGAATGAAGAGACGGATTCTTCACTCTCACAGACCTATTTTTGATCGACTGTGTCGCTCCTCCCGCATCTGTGAAACTTAGCATACACTGATCTCTAATCGGGTAACCATCACCTATCATCCCACATTTTCTAAAATCAAAAATTCGTGGGACTCCTCCTTTAATCAGAAAAAAATCTTTTATGTCTTCCTTCTATTTGTTTGTATACTCTTCACCCTGATCTCAAGGGAGCTTTTGCAAAATGAACTGAGTATTTGTCGGAATTGTGTCGCAGATTGCACTATTCCAGGTAAATAGGCCGATCACGCGACGAGAAATGCTCCGATATTTGCTGTTTTTCATCGTTTTCTGCCGGTTTTCGCACGCTGAGCCGCAGGAAGGTTGGGTTTTTGACAATATTTTTTTACTTTGAAACGAGTACCGCACCACTTTATTCTTCAGTACTATAATGTCACAGTGTCTGTCTGTCCGTCTGTCTGTCTGTCTGTCTGTCTGTCTGTGTCTATGTCTGTCTGTCACGCTCAACTTTTTTTGCTCAGAACTCGCTCTAATTTCATCCTACAGCCCTAAGATCTTCATCATTAGACTACTCATGAAACAATTTTTCAAAAAATCGATAATTGATTTCGTCATCATTATGCAATCATCCGTTTTCTTCACCGTTCTCACCGGAAACTGAACCAAATCGATCGTGCTCGGCATCAAACTTCTCGTAATTAAATTTTTCAAAAAATCGATAATCAATTTCGTCATCACTATGCAATATGACGAAATAGTTGTTTACAAAACTAATTTTCGCTCCGTTTTCGCTGGAAATTAGGCTGAATTTATCAAGTAGTTAGGTGGAACGCATTCACGCTAATGAAAGGCTCTTGAGACCGAGAGCGATCCGGAAAACATTTATAATGTAGCCACTAAGTACGTGTGCAAATTACTGTTAAGCGTTTGCGAAGCGTTCGCATATTACCGGGATAACCCGGCGATGCGAAGCGCTTGCAGATGACTGGGATAACCCGGCGACATCTAGCCAGCGAGCGAGCGAAGCGAGCGTAGCTGGCTAGTTCTCCTTATCGCGTTTTGTTGTGTGTGTGCTTTTTTTTTAAATTTCTCTTCATGAAAACATGAATTCGTTGTTATTGTGTTCAGAGATGTTCTCTTAATTTTCCCTCGTTAGTCAATCAAAAAAGAAAGTAAAGTAAGAGAGACAGTCCATTCATCAGCCTTCTGTTTTCTACAGATTTGATCACTGAGCAGCTGCCGAAACTGAAGGAGAAGCTCAACTTCAGGCAGTTCGCTGGATATGTGGATGTATCCGAACAGAAGTCGCTCTTTTATTGGTGAGATTGTCAGAAGCAGCACATAATACATAGTTGAAGATGTTATCCTATTGAGATAAATCGCTCTATTGACAACAACAAAAAAAATTTTACAAAGATTTAGAACAGTAACGAATTGAATTAGAATTTTTCTATATAAATTTTAAAGTTTTTTTTAAATTTCAGGTACACTGAGACACAGGGCGATCCGGAGAAGGACCCTGTAGTGCTGTGGCTGAATGGTGGACCCGGATGCTCGTCCCTACAGGTGATTGTCTAACAGCTAGCCTTACCTGTGGGTCCCACTTAGCGTTGTCTTATGACTGTAAAGTCGCTTGACGTGGATACACCTTTACCATTTTTTACCAGGTGATTTGTAAGAGCTATGGACAGCTTTCCATCCGGGAGAATAATTTCCCATGCGTGCGAAACGGAGCGTAATAGAGTGACTATTGATTGATCTTTGATCTTTAATCACCTCAGGGTCTCCTCCTCGAGCTTGGCCCATTGCGAGTGAGCGACTGGGGAGAGACTGTCACCGTGAATCCCTTGAGCTGGAATAGAGTGAGTTCGCATTTTTCCTCGAGATTTTCGTGGCAAACGCTGCCACAGACTGTAATTTCCTGAATCTTTTCCATATAATTCCCTTTGGATATTGCAATCTCGAAGGATGATGAACTTCTTCTGATCTGTGAAACAGACGAATAATGAAGAGACTAATTCTTTATCTGTCAGCCCATGACCTGAAACGGTCCCAGCTAAATTATTATATATTATATAATTGTTCAGTTCGCCTCCATAATCTTCCTCGATGCCCCGGCTGGTGTTGGCTTCTCCGTTAGAAGAGATGGCCTGTACAATTTCACTGATGATGAGGTCAGGTTTATCAATTCACTATCATTCATTAACTAATTTCTCCGCCTCAGTAGCAATGTGTTTCGCAAAGAATACGGCTGATTGTGAGGGACAATTAATGAATTGCATTCACTAAATGAGGTGAATCTTCAATAGAACCGATAGTGAAGGCATTTTTTGTCGTGACTATTTTTTAACATAATTTCTTAATAATATTTCAGGTCGCCGACGACAATCACGTCGCAATGGCTAAATGGTTCGAGAAGTTCCCGGAGAGGTTAGCAATTATCTGAATGTCTTCATCTACGCTCTCCAGCTCGTTGCCTGATATTTAGAGTCACTTGGCAAGCAACCAAATGCTCATAACTCAGTTTAAACGAAATTTTAAAACATGGGAGTTTCTAAAGTGTTATCGGGTATCCACGTCCCCCGATCTCACATCGAGAACTCAGTTAGCCAGATATTCGTGGTACTCCCCCTTTAAACAGAGCTGATAACGGGAAACACTCAATCACGAGAAATCAAATTCCATTTCTATGCTCTCCCATTATGTCGATACGCTCAAGAAGTACCGTAACGGAATAAGCATTGAATCGATAGATCAAATTCTAAAATCAGAAAGTCGAACGATCTCTACATCATGGGCGAATCCTACGCGGGCACGTATATTCCCATGCTCGCTGATCGATTGGGAAAGGATAAGAAGAACTTCCCCCAGTTCAAGGTTGGATACAGCTTTTTGGGAACTTCTTCGATTTTTGGCCCAGGCAACACCAGCTCCGAATGTGGAAAAGGTGGGGAATGAGAATGGTTGGGAGGGAATACTCTGCGAGAAAAGGCTAGGCCAAAAATCGAAGAAGTGCCGCTTTTCACACCGTTTTCTTCTGAATTGTGATTCAATTTCTGAAATTTTCTCGATTCAGACAGGAGGCTGATGTGATTTTTTTAAATTAAAACCTTCAAGATACAGTGGCTATGAGAATTATTTTCGTCACTATCAGGGTATGGCAGTCGGCAATGGCTGTGTCAACGATCAACTGCTGTTCAACACAGTGATACAGTACACTTACTATCATGGGCTGACGGATGAAACGTGAGTTGAGATGGTATTCACGAAAGTATCTAGGATGAAGTGTTTTAGGTTTTTTTTAATATTCGGCGTATGCTGGTGAAAAGCAGTAAATCAAGAGTATCTATCCTTGCTTGACAACGATTTTTTTCTCATTGTTCAGGGAGCACAGTGCAAATGCTGAAAAAAATACAATGAGTGTTTCAAGAATCGAGATCAAATATTAGAGACGGTGTTCTAGGATCTACAAGAATGCAGTGGAAAAGTGCTGTCAGGACACTTCTGCAACTGACTGTGATTTCTATTCCCATGCATTCAACGAAACGGACCCATGCTATGCTGAGGTAAACGTTAAACTATTAAAATTGCTTACTATCCCCAACTCATGAAATGATGACTTCAATGACAAGGGCGGGAAAATAAAACGCTCAATATTTCAGCCATAGCCTACTGGAGATCACCTCGAAATTACATCTATAATTGTCCATCTCTCCAGGCACAAATCCTCGGTTCTGCAAACTACTTCTCCGGTCTCGATCCGTACTTCCTCTACTTCACTTGCTATCTCAACGAAGCGCCCGCGGTAAGAGATCAAAGATCAATCAGAAAATTGTTGGCAAAGTATTCTATTAAATTCTTCACGACAACATAGAATACAAACTAAGACCTGTTCTAATTGGATATTATAGTCTCGCTAATAAGCAATAAAATACGAGGATCACTCAAATAATCATTTTAGAAGTATTCAAGAGCTCAAAAAATTAGCCCAAAGACATGATTAAAGAAGGAGTCCCACGAACCGCGTGAGCGACTATACAAAGTGAAGAATGAGAGGGCGCGCTCTCGTAATTTCACACGCTTATTAGCACGTTGCCGTCGGGTAGCCATGTCCCACCATCTCACATCGAAAACTCAGTTAGCCAGAAATTCGTGAGACTCCCCCTTTAATAATACACCGTTATTTATTGTTATTTAAATATTTATTCCTCATGATCGAATTCCAGACTCCATCCCGATCTCAACGCGACGTAATGATCAGTCATCTGAGGAAGAAGATGACGGCAAAGAGCGAAGTGACGTACGAGAGATTCGATGCCGACCCAGACCACACGGATTATGATCCGGTTCGTTGATACTGTCCGTGATTTGGGGATGGAAAGTATGCAAGTGACGGTCAAATAGAAATCAAAGATGAACAAACTGAAAAATATCATTCGACTTCACACATAAGAGAAAAGCGGGCAACAAACGAAGAAATGGATTCTTCATCCTGAGGGCCCTAAAAATAATATTTTGTAGTTTTCGAATTTTTGTTCAATTTTGAATTAATCGTCAAAGACTTGCTCAAACACGAAATTACGCAACCGGTATCACTATCGGCGGAGTCTATTTCAATACGCAACAGGAAATGGCGCAACACTGGGGGATATCATTGCACTACCCCTGTTATATGTGATGACGCAATCGATATGACGGAATGTCCTCTTTTTTTTATTAAATGATGTCATCAAAGATCTCTTCATGAACTCTCTAGCATGAAATTCTTCTCCTGTAATAGAATACGATTCCGAAATACTGGAAATTATGGAGATATCTGATATTGGTTTCCTGGCAATACTGGAATATCAGACCAGTAGGCGAAGCACCAAGCTCTAAGCATATCATGCTGATTGGGAGAACAGGATACGGATCGATACCGTAATCTACAGTATTCCAGACGCTTCCCCAGTGTGCCCACCACGACGATTACTCCATCTGGCTGCAGTTGCCCGAACTGAGATCGGTGAGGGATTGATCTTTGGTCTTTCGTCTTTCATTCTCTCAGGAGAGTGCTGCGAAAAATGGCTCAAAATAGTAACTAAAAATGAAGAATTCGATTATTTTCGAAAATAATTCTGTCCAGGTTCTTCACGTGCCTGATGATGTGCAGAACTACACCAGTTGCAGGTACTGTAGTATACTGTAGCCTCCCGATCGATAAATCTACCGTAACCCTCCCTTTCCAGTCAGGAAGTGGAGGACAACTACATCTCGACGTACGATGACATGAGCGAGACGGTGAAGAGTGTGGTCGCGTCGGGAGTCAAGGTACGGTAGTAGGGATTACTGTAGGTATTGATTTCCAATACTATGAGATTTGGATTACTCTAAGTAATGTAAGCTATCGATGTATCAAATGATAACGAAAATAGTGAGAATACTGTGAATATCGATCGAAAGATCATCAATCACTCGTATAGTCTTATATCCCGTTTTTAAATACGGTAACTTTATGAGTACTGTAAATATTGATTCCTGCAGGTTATGTTCTTCAACGGTGACATGGACTCGATCTGCAATGTGCAACACAACAATCAGTTTATGGCCAGGTACGGTAGTTATTGATTACTCTCTCCATTTACAAAGCTCTCTCGCCTGTAGTATGAGATTAGGCTAAATGTAGAGTGCATTGTTCCTTTCATCTTTCTGGCCTTACATTCTTGCTATCTCATTTTGTTCAATTTTCGCTTTGGTCAGAGAAGCGAGAGATCAAAAGAAATCAAAAGAAATCAAAAGCGAGAGTCAGTTCATTCCTACTCTGTCCTTTCCCTCGTGTCTCGGTATCATAACCATCATCATCGGTATCACTCATATCAAACCGTGTCGTATTGATAACTACGTGTACACCAATGATAAGTGACCTTTGAACTATGATCAATGCGATGGAAATAGGGAAGGCTACAAAACAAGCAGAGAGTTAGCGCATCCGCACTTCTACAATCGATTCCTCATGTATCTAATATGCCTTAAGATTCAAAACTTGACCAAAATTTAACAAGACAAAAAAAGTACAAACATCTAACTATGGTCCAATTCGAATTTTTTTTAATGTGCTCTTTGATCTCAGACTAGGGCTGGAGAGAATCCATCGTGCCAAGCCGTGGAATGACAAGGAGCAGAAGCCGCCCTCAATCGGAATGTGGACTGCATACAAGGGTACGGTAACACCGTGATAGGGTAGTGTAATAGATGGGAAGGATACTGTAACATTTCGTATGAGTTGTGTCTCCATAGGTTCAAAAACGACAAAGACAATCACATATCTAATCGGATAGAGATACGGTAGTTAATCCAAATTACAGGTCTCGATTTCCTGACCATAAGAGGCGCCGGACATTTCGCCAGTTCGGATGCAGAGAAACCAAAAGAATCTCTACAGGTAGGGAGAGGGGTTCTTTTCAAGAAAGGAAACCCAAGAAAAGAACGCAATTCATTCATTCCATCTTTGAGATCTAATGAAACATCCTCAACTTCTAGACCTGTACCAAACAACGTCTCAAAGTAGAAAAGTGGCCAAATAAGAACTTGGCAAATATTTGCCTAAAATAATGCGTGAGATTAAGAAGAGTCCGAGGACATATAAATCAAGCCACTTATCTTAGATTCTTCTTGCAATTCATGCTAAGTAAGAGGGTGCGGAAATAAAAGAATATAATAAATTTTAGATGTTCTACAATTTCATCAAGGGCAATGATTACTCAACAGCCGTTCCCAAGCCAGAAGTGCAGAGCACTACTGAATCCGCTGAAGTACAGATCACGACAACAGAATTGAAAACGACAATAGAAACAGAAATCACGACGACGACCCTTGAAAAACCAAAAACGTCTACAGTATCCGAAGAAGTGAAGACCACTTCTACGGTATCCTCCACAGTACAGACGACGTCCACAGTACAGACTACGTCCACAGTATCCCCGACTACTAGCGTGGCCTCTTCTGTTCTTAATCGGTGGATATTTACCTCATTATTCGTCCTACTTCTCGTGAATTATTAGCCAACGCACAGTTGTTATGCCTGCACCTTGCCTTATACTTTATTATATTTGATAAAGATATAAATTAAGACTCTGATAGTTGGATTTATTTCCTATGGCTTGACAGGCCCTTATTTCAGTTTATTTCAAGCCGATAATAAATAGCCAGCAGGCGGATCATAAATATATCTCATTACATGGCAGTTCTCATCATTGATCGTAACCGACCAGAAGGTCTATTTCTCTATCCCTTTCCCAGCCTCTCCAATTCATCTGGCGGATCCCTCATTGGTCCTCAATGAGTACTCTGGGAGAGATCTAATACCCGGCACCAGATGACCCTCTCTCCTAGCAGGCCTGCCAGAGATAATCCCCACTCTCTTCCATTAGCACACTCTCTCGCCGGGTCAGCACCGCGCACTCTCCTTCCATCAAACACTCTCTCGTCGATCTGTCTGTCTGCACTCTCTCAAGGGACGCCATCTCTCTTCCCCAGTCAAGTCTCCCCCCTCTAGCTGCCTCCCTCTTGATGAGAAGGGTGAATGTCCTTCGAGATACGATCGATAGAGAGGAAGGGCCAGGGGATATGATACCCATCTTTAGGGTGATCGGGTTCTGTTTTCAATGCATTTTACTACTATTTCGTGAGAAAAGGAAGGATTACCAACTAGAAAGGGAAGATCAGTAGCAATCGATGAATGTATACCCGGTGATAGGCTTGAGAATAAACTATCCACCGAAGTAACCATCCACGGGTTGCACTTGATCTCCCAACTAAAGGAGCCAAGGCAGAAAGGGCAGATGGGTCATATAAGAGAGGAAGGAGAAGGGAAGCGTTCGATCGAAGGATGGTGACTGTCCAACGAATGGCATTATGATGGGGGGCTCTCTCCACTCTATGGGCGGGGCTGACCCCAACGGGAGAATGAGAAAACAGCTGGTGACCCGAGAGATGCGATGGGGATTAGCTTACAAGGACCCAGAATAGAAAGACTCTGAATAGAATGGGGGAGGAGAAGGGAGGTATTGTGAAAGAAGTAATGAGTAAGGCGGTTTACGAAAGAGGGAGACTGATAGCGAAGCTAATCAGAACCGCGGGCAGGCCGACGGGAATCTTTCGCGCAGGAAACGAGAAGGAATGGGAGCGAGTGAGACACTCAAACAAGACGACCGAGGAAGAATGAATACAGCAAGTGCGGCTGAACTTTGGCGGTGGCGGCCGCCGCGGCAGAGCTCCGGGTGAGCAAATACACGGGATAGAGAGGACATGAAGGCAGCCCTTCACAATGGAAGAGGCAATTTAGAGGAGAAACAAGGAAAAGCGGGTGGAACACAAGAAAACCGGGAAGAAAACGAACAGTCTCGGAGAAGACTACAAACTACAGGAAATGGTAGGAAATTTGAAATTTCAAAAGTCCCGCGCTTTGCACATCTGTTTAGGAATGGATGATTCCGAAATATTTTGCACTTTTTGTTTTTCGTATTTTCGTTATTCGATTAGTCGCCGTCTAGTATCGCCTTGTCGTCTGTTCTACCCACTCCTATCATGATTCTGGTCGCTGACTCCCTGCCAGCCCTCGATGCGGCTTATATTCATTGCAAATCGCCCGATTCTCGCTGCTAACCAAGGTTTGTCATGTATTTATCGTTATTTATTGAAAATACATTTTTGCTATATTTGATGTAAAATTGGTTTAAAAATACTGGTGGTTAAAATGGCTGAAATACCTGTGATTAATATGTTCCTAAATAAGCAGGTCCGTAGTTGTGTGGACTGTGAAGTGTTATTATTCTAATTCTTCTAAAATTATATAATATCTTCCTTGCTAAACTTCTCCATGTATCTGTAGTGTGAGATGTGGGATCTTTGGTTACGTGTGTTTGTGTAGAATCGCGATTTTTCTCTCAAAAACAGCGAATTCGCTCTTTCGTTCGCGTTTCTCTAGCAGTCTCTGCCGTTCCTGTTGTCTCTAGTTGGTCATAGGATGGCAGTTTCGAAGGCGAGCATTGGAGGGCGGAGTCGTAGTAGTCTGGGGGCGGGGCATAGTATCGACTCTCCCTAGGGTTGGTCATCACGTGAGTGACCTTGCATAGGCGGAGCGAGCAGGGCACCGCCTGTCTCGCTCCACTCTGACAGTCTAGCTTCTCTCTGTGCTACATGTTCTCTCATAGGCTCCTCCCACTAGTCTGCCTGGTTCCTCCCACTCGCGAGTGCTCTCTGCTAGCTACAGCGCGCGCATACGGGGTCAGCTACGCCAGTACTAAGCGGTCGCCTCTCCGCTCTCTCCTCTTCTTCCTACCTCCCCCCTCGTCCCCCCTCTCGCAGTCCACTAGTCTCCTCCCACTTTCTCTCCTCTCTCTCCCCTACCCTCCCTCACTCACTCTCATTGTCTCGCTCTCTCACTGGTACGCCCTACATTCGCCTCTCGCGAGAGCGACCATCCACACCCTGCCCCCATTTCTAGAACTGGACGCATCCGCTGGTTAAGGTTAGCTGTATTCCTCTCTACTGCCGTCCGAGTTATTTCATTCGGGTCTACCTATTGAGAGGCTAAACCCGTAATGATAATAATTCGCGCGGCTTGAGTTCGGATCAGCTAGTCTATCAGCGAATGTGTTCCTCTTCCCCGCACTTTCGATCTATCCAGCACAGCCAAGTTTCGACGTATAACGTACAGGTCGCCCTATATGAAATGGTCGCAACCCGTAACGTTATATTTCGGAACTCCTGTGCACATCAAACTGCAATAGCTTTTGGAAGTAAGCTATTTGGGTCTACGATTTCAAGCGTTAAACCCGTAGCCTTACTATCCGGAAGCGTGCAGGATGTGTCTGATCGAAGGTGCCCCACCCTCCTCTTTCTGTAATCACCCCACTCCTCTCCAGTGATTAGTTCATCTCTATGATAGTTGAGAAAATGGCGTAGCTGGTCCCTAGTGATAATATAGTTATGGAAATGAGTCGAGGGAAGAATGATGTGGACAAAGTTGAGCAAAGTAATGGATCAATTTGTACAAAAGTTTTGAAGAGTTTGTGAGAATAAGCGTTCAAAAAGAAATTGGCGGGAGATTCGAAAGCGTCTGTCATGAGGACGACTGTTGATTGGTCCGTGAACGGATAGGGCTGTCCTCAGGACAACTGTTATCCTGGCCTGACAAGGACACGACTTGAGGTTACGGTAGAGTGTGATAGAAGGAAAGAAGATTCCTCTCATAATAGCGAACGATTGGCCTCGTTTAGGCTGGTTGAAAAGACGGGGCTCCTATAATGAGGACCGATTTAGAGGATGAATGAAAGTGCAGGAAAAGGACATCAGCCATGAACTTTACACTGTTCCGGGAGTGACAAATACGGGAAAGAATTCTCCGTTCAGTGTCATGGAATGTCAGTTGAAATTTATTCTACCAATAGGCCTGCTGTTGCTTCTGTTCAGCCTGGCAGAAGATCTTACATTCGGATGGATACGATAGTGGATGCCCTCGGAAATTACCAATTTTCCTTCGTTCCTTCCCTCGATTTTTCTCTTCCCCACTAGTATAGTAGTGCGAAGCGAATTCGTAGCGAGGGTGGGAGAATGGCTATAGCCTTCTGATGGCAGAGGAAAAGAGAGGCACTTTAAAGAGGGGTTAAGGGTAGAGAAGATAGCCAATTCCGACGAGGGCAGTTGATGGAATGTGTCCTCAAGAGAAAGGACGGGATACTCGAGTTGTGTATCCTGCCATCTCTCCTCCCTTCTCCCCTCCCTCCTTCTCTCTCTAGTAGTAGTGGTCAGCAGTAGTAGTGTCCCCATCCCCCTTCCATCCTTCCCTCCATCCCTCTCTCTCTCTCTCTTGTGTCCCCTTCCCCTACCCGCCCATCGATCGATGGTGAGTAGAGTGGACAGCAGTATCTCCCTCTTCCCTCTCTTTCGAGGGGAAAGAGGGGGATAGTGACCATCTGTCCCCCCTTCTCCTTCCCTTCCTCCCTTCTTCCCGAGAGGGAGAGAGAGAAGAGGTCGAGAGGAGGCACGTGAGTGACCATCGATTGAGGGAGTGAGAGGGAGGGAGATGGATGAATAGAGGACTAATGGCAGAGTGGGGAGAACGGGACTAGAGGGCAGAGGAGAGAGGGAGGCTTCTGTCTGTAATTAAAGGATTCGAGAGAGGAGATTGGAAGTGGGCACCAGATGGATTGGAAGAGGAAGAAAGGGGAAATTGAGGGATCTATTCGTATCGTAGCCGCTCTCTTTTTCCCTGGACGATTGATGAGTCTGAGATGCACTTCCGGGATCCTTATGCTGTTTCGAATCAGCAAGATAGCCATAGGCTATTCCTATATACTTGAGCCGAAGCCCAGACGGCCTCATTAGTATGTATTACTACTAGTTATGTCCTATTCAGTCGGATAGTATGCGGCCTCATTAGCAGTGTGCAGCCAGTAGAGCTGCTTCCATTCAGAGTCTGTCTTCCTTCTTCCCTCCTTTCCAGGGGGGCTACAACTCACTCTCCCATGACCATCCATTAGCCATTCAGAGTACGGGAAGAGAGAGGGAGAGGAACGGAGGAGAATGGCCCCCTCCATCCATCCCCCCGAATGGGGTCTTGATGGGAAAGGAGAGGGGAGGACGTTACCGTATATTCGGAATGGGATGGGAAAGGAGCAGTTGTCGATAGATGTAGGGTGATACCGTATTCCTTGTCAGTGGAAAGTTGCATTAGTGACAGCGTGACGTGTTTTTCCGAGGGCTATTTCACACGTAACGAGAAAGAGAGGGGAGAGTAGAAGTCCAGATTCCCTCTCCTCCTTCTCCCTCTCTCTCTGTCTCCTCTCGCCCCGCACTTGATCCGATCGAGAGATAGAAAGCGAAAGTGTCCCAGCACATTCCTTGGAGGGGGGAAATGAGGCGAAAATAGGGGGAGAGAAATGACCTAGTGAACTTGTTCGAGAGAGAAAGCCGAGCAGGGAGAAGATATATGGGGATAAGCTGACACGGATGATGATCTGTGAAGAAGGGATAAGGGACAAATCAACCGTAATGATGTTATTGGTCCATCGATCAGATGTGTTCTATGCCCTGTACGAGGAAATTGTTCCCGTTGGGTGCTCGCAGTCAAGCAAAGAACTGAATTGAATGAGACTTTGTATCTTGCACTACTTTTTTTTTGTAGTTTTGGAGATCAAATAATGTGGTACTTCGAGTGCCTATCAGCATACAGAATCTGGGAAGTACTTTGTCCGCGTGTAAGTACTTTTTCTTCTCCACCTTGTGGGGGACAAAGGTAGTTAACCGGGGCCCGTATCTCACCCATCGTGTACTGCCCTTCTTTTTTCTGTGTCGCCCCGCTGTTCTTTTTCGAATAGGTATACTGTAGAAAAGACGCGCGAAGGGCGTTCTTTCTTCTTTCTTTCTCCCTCTTCCCTCCTCCATCCATCCATCCATCCTTCTACCTGTGCCTCGTCCGAAAGGGTAGACGATTAATCACGCTGGGAAGAGGGAAGGAAGGAAGGAGGGAAAGGGTGACCGGCATTCCACCTTTCATCTAACGGAGGGATGGACAGGGGGCTGAATGTGTAGGGCGGCGCCACTTTGTGTCGCGACGGGTCTGACTGTCGCCCCGGTTGATACACACTGACACTTATACAAGCTATATATTGGCCAGAGAGTCAATCGACTGATACGTGTATATGGAAATGAGCGCACTCTTATGGAGCGAGACACTGCAAGGCAATGTATAGTCGAGAGGAATACATTTCGGCGAAAGGAGGGAATAATCACTATATAGGACGCCTGCTTTGGCGCTAATCTTCGCACTATGGATAGCACTTATCGGGCGAGAGAGGGTGACACTACTTAGCACCTCCAGTCTGGCGCCAGGATGGGAAAGGCGTCAATGGGCACGTGGAGTGATCTATACAAAAAAGGATTGTGGTCACTTGACAGCTCACCTTCCACTCTGGAAACAGAGTTACAATTACACTGTCCAAAGATGCCAAGCTCCTGACCCTAGAAATGCCTCTTGGGGTCTAGCCATTGAATCGGGATGTATTGATATTGCTTCGAATTATGATTGTCTGATGTCGAGGAACAATTAATTGAAAGCGAAGAACAAATGGCTGATGACCAGTGGAAATATAACATTTTTAATAGCCCCTCTTTAAATGGCTTTCGAATCTAATGTAGAGTTTTTTCCCCCTGTTTTGGAAGTGTATTATTGCTTGATCTGGGAATAAGTCGCGGTGTCTGGAAATAATAATGATTGTCAATGCACCACTTTTTGACCCTAGAGGAGCATTGAAGCATTCGGAATGAATTTCTTATTGCTATATTTGGGGATTATTTAATGTTGATTGAATATGTGTGATGATGATTAGTGGAGATTGGGAGCACCTGACCCCGAGTGGAGGAGAGTGTGTGATGCAATGGAAGGAATGACGAGTGATCCGCCCGGAAGGGGACGAGATATCGAGGGAAGGAAGGAGAGTGGGAAGGGGATGGGTCAGATTGTAATCTGATGGATGAATGATGTATGCGGATGAGAGCAAGGGCAATGAGATGAGACAGGGAGTAGGGAATGGGTGGTCGAGGGGGATGAGCAAGAGTTTGTTTGGATTTGGAGAGATCAGTGATTTGTGGTTTATGATTTAAAATAAATCGAAATGCATGCAAAATTAGATGTGATCAGACTTGATCCATCGATGGACTAGTTTATTCGGCGCTATCTTGCAGTTTTAGAGCCTTCTCAAACATGATGAAAGGGGTATTCAAAACTGCGAAATCAAAGGCTGTAGTATTGACGAATTACTTCTCCATCAGCACAAATATCCTGAACATTACTTTCTCTTTTTCTCACCATAGTGAGATGACAATTAGAAGTTAAAATAACCGAAGAAAGAGAATGTAGTAATTCGTGTGTAATAAGAATATGAATTGGCCTAGTCTCGGTTTAACTAATGTTGTATACGGAAAAAAAACGTTGGAATGTTTGGATTCATTCTCGAAACTAGTGTATGCCACTCCTCAATGGGAAGTAGGTCGGATTGAAGGGGGATCGAATTGTTACCTTTAAAAAAATCTGGATAACGAAGGTTATCATTTTGTGAGTTGAGATATTGCCCCGGGTTCACTATTGTGGCATGTCCAGTGTGACGTGAAAAAGTAATAAATGTGAATTTGATAGAAACTTATGCAGACACACAATTGGGTCAAATTTATTTTTGAATAATTGATTCTCGCCCCTTCCCCGTTGCTACTCGACATGCCCCTCATCTGCAAAAATTCCGAGATCACGAATTGAATGCGATCTCGGAAATATTTGCGGATCAGGGCTTCCGAGCCAGCTTCATTCCCTTCCCTATACTCCCCCCTCCAGGTAATCATAATTGTTGTTATTGAAATGCGTATCAATCGTTCTAGGTTGAATAGCCTGATCATATCTAATTTTTTCTCTTTCTGCCCAGAGTTCACTATTGTGGCACTTATGGCAGATGCAACTGGGATAAATTTATTTTTGAAACATTGATTCCACACCCCTTTTAATCCGTTGCTTCTCGACATGCCCCTCATCCTCAAAAATTCCAAGATCACGAATTAAATGCGATCATGGAAATACTTGAGGATCAGGGCTTCCGAGCCAGCATCATTCCATTCCCATATCCTTCTCTGCTAGATCCATCCTTTCTTTTTAGAAATCGAGGGTTGTATCACAAACTGATCATGGGATCCTACTATGAAAAAGAGTTTAAACGTTACATTTTTTTCTATTTCCGAGCCACCATTACATATCCGCATTCCTCCACCCCTCCCTTTGCTACTCGACATGCCCCTCATCCTCAAAAATTCCGAGATCACGAGTTGAATGTGTTCTCGGAATTCTTTGGGGATAAGGGCTTCCGAGCCAGCTTCCTCCCTTCCAAGAACAGTTAGAATGTGGGTTCGGCAGTAGGGTTGGCTAAACGATTGCGGGATTGCGGGCCCGCAATGGCGAGGGAGAGGGATGCGGGCCCGCAAAGCCCGCATCAGCCCGCAATGAGAGAAGGGAAGAGGGTTACGGACGAGAGAGTGTGTCAAATGAAGAGGGTTTTCCCTTCCCTCATTGCGGGCTGATGCGGGCGTTGCGGGCCCGCAAACCTCGTATTGCCAACACTATTCGGCAGGTGCCCGAAATTGGCCAAATGTGGCATGATAAAATAGGATGCTAACAAGCGGGTATTAGCACATCGAAGGGTGGTGAGTACGGTAGTACCTAATCGACCAGACTAGTATTCGATGGATGGTCTACAACTCATGATAGACTAGGATGTTAAGAACGATGTTGGCCTTCCCATTCGATCTAGGAAATTCTAGAAACTGTGTCATGTCCTCAATGATAATAGCGTCGATCGAAATGCAAGGAGACGAACAGAGATAAATTCACTACAGAGATACAGATTCTGAGAACAGGGATAGGGTAATGTGGATACTGTAGACAATTCATTGCTGAGTATGACGGGAAATAAGAAAACTATTGAGATTCGCGCATGTTACAGTGTGATTTATTCCGCTTTCAGCGTTTATTGAGTCTCTAAAACTTCGATTGAAGAGACGGTACCAGTAATACCAGTAATGAAGGGGGGGGGGATGTACAATGGGGAGGAGGGAGGGAAAGGGGGAATTGGGGTACGGTAGGGGGCTGAGGATATCGATCGTAAATGATTTGTCTGTGTAGTTTGTCAGTTGTCATAGACAAGTGTGTAAATGAATGACCGTCGATTGCATAAGGGAGACATGGACACAATTGAAGGGGGATCAAAGTTAGGACGAAGGGGGTGCCGAAGAACAATTGAAAACGCGTGCTGTGACATGTGAGGGCGGGGCTTCCTCTACTGGGTGGGCTCGACGTGGTGGACCGCCGGGGTGGTCGTAGAGTCTGCAGTTGCTGCAGGCGTCGCGTCCGCTGCAGCTGCAGCAGGGGCCCCATCCCTGAAGAGGAGAGGGCTACTGTAGGTTTGGATATTGCCATAGAATGTTATATGCCCTGAATTTTTGCTACTGCCCTTTTGCCGGGATTGCTACTATGGGTTTTGAATTCCGTATCGCGGTTACGGTAGATCAGCGGTGTACGGTAGTTCGACTGGTCAGATGTTCGATCTTGGGATACTCACTTGGGAGTGGCCGGCGACTCGGGCGTGGTGATCTCGTCCGGCTTGCCGGGTGTGGACGTGGACGAGGTACTGCTCCTGCCTGGAAAGGGAGGGTTACGGCATCGATTCGGGGGTACGGTAATGATGGAGGGAAAATGGTTACGGTAACCATGGAGGTACGGTAATGATGGAGAGGAAAGAGTTACAGTAGCCATGCAGTCAATGCATTTTGTATGGTAGTAGATGGGGGGGAGGACTACGGTAGCCAAGGGATACGGTAGTGTTTGAGGGGGATGAGTTCGGTAGTACCTAGTCGAGCAGACGAGGCCGAGCGACGCTTCTTGCGCTTCGTCTTTCCGCCCTTCTTAGTCGGCTTGCAACTGGCGGCCTGAAGAGGGGTACAGTGGGAAACGGCTGATCAATAACTGGCTTTTCTTTTGCTTGTGTTTAATTTCTTGCATTGGTTAAGGTAGATTACGGTAGTTTGACGAGTCAGGTGCTAGCACACACCTTGGCCTCGCAGGCTCCCGCCGGGCATCCAGAGCTGGCGACGTACGCGTAGATACCGTAGGCGAGCGCTCCGGCTGATGAGGATATGGTAGTTATCGATCGGGGTTACCGTATTCGAGGAGTACGGTAGGCAGCTTACCGACTGCAACAGCAATCGCGCCCTTGAAGTACTTGGCGTACGGGCCAGAGCAGAGTGCGCCTGAAAGAAGGATATGGTAGATGGCCGAGTACGGTAGAATAGGGTAGGGTGGATTGAGGTGCGCTGCTGGGGGGATCCTGTGGATACTGTAGATGAGGATTAGGAGAGATCCAGGGATCCTGGGAATACTGTAGATGAGGGTTGGAGGAGATCCTGATATCATGGTGGTGGGGGGGGGGGGGGCTTATCGATACCTTTGAACGAGGCTACGGCTCCTCCGCCTGGCGCACCGACGGGGCATCCCTTGGCTCCGACCATTCCGAGTGGGCGATTGGACGATGAATGAGGGGTGAAGGAGTAATGATTGAAGAAAGATGAAATGTTAATTGAAGGATTAGAAGTTGATTGAATTGAGTGGCTGATTGATTAAGATTTTATTGAAAAACTAAATTGGGATATTGGACTGAATTAAATTTTCTTCAATGTCATTCTAATTTCGATAATTGCAGTTCGCTGTCGACTGCGACTCCGACGATTCCCCCATGCTGCGTGTACGTGGCTCCCGCACCGACGAGCGATAGGAGTACGGTAGTCTACTAGAAGTACGGTAGTCCACTAGGAGTACGGTAGCCTACTAGGAGTACGGTAGTCTTCTAGGATTACTGGAGATTACTAGGGGTACGGTAGTCTACTAGGAGTACGGTAGATACTGTGAAGTATCTTGTACACTTTGTTGTTTTGGAATGATACTTGTTGATCTACCGAGTTTTGTACACTTTCGTTGTTAGGTATCGGATCGATTGTTGTAGGTTTTCATTCAGTTGTGAGAAGTAGCTTGTGAAATCATTATTATCAGTGATTTTGGTCGTGATGATAAATGAATTTTCTAATCTGTTTGCTGGCAGTGAGAATGATAGTGAGATGGAGTGATAAGAAGAGCATGAGAAGGGGGAAAGGTGCGAGGAATCGAATGCCATCGTGGTTCTATCGTGATCTGTCTCTACTTTTCCACACAAAGTTCGCGTTGTTGTATTTCTGTACTCTCTACTTCACCAATATCTCTACTTTGTTCCTATCTACCTATGAGGGCTAGGCCGGATGAGAACTTTACGAGCCGAGAGTCGACTGTTATGTCAGTGAATATATTGCGAATTTGTCTCTACGAGCACTGAACTACATACTACACAGTGTTTTGTTTACGTTCTTTATCAATCACCCATTCCTTGGTCTTCCGATGGCTGATTACTCGTAAAAAGTGTTGACAAGATGAGGAATTGGTCTCTTCATTCCGTATGCTCTCTCGTCACTGTGACTTGAAAGAGAATATGAGGAATGCGGAGATAGATTTTTCATTCTGACTTCCCTACTGGTTATTCTAGCCTTCTTTGAATTGCCTTCGATTTGCGCCCATTCCTTTGTCTTTTCTTTATGAACTTTATCCTTTCTTCATTTTTTCTAGCAAGGTATGGGTGTCTGGGAGGACCTTCATCCCTCCAATCTCCGGTATCTATTCTACGCCGTAACTCCAGCTGAGACGACGTTTGCGTCGATTGACGATGTACCGGATTACACGAAGATGGTGGGTCCCGCAACGAGGATTACTGTTGTTTTAACATATTTATACGTCTTTTCAATGGAAATCAGAGTATAACCTTATGTATCTTAGATTATGAACTATCTAGTTCTCGTAAGAAACGCAAGATGTTTGTTACAGTATCTGAAAAATCAACATAATAGAAGACCAACGAAGAGTACGGTAGCACCATTGACCGTATTGATTTCCAGTTGTCCATCTGGTTCGGCATCATAATTTTGACGGAGATGCTCTTCCTCAAGAAAGATCAGTATGCGCTCAACGATACCGTAACCTCGGCCACGTCGGGCATACTGTATCTGCTGTTCAAGTAACGATTTCGAATCAGATCCTGCCTCAATGCAGAATTGAGAGACTTTAGTTGAAACATTTAAGGTTTTCCGGCAAATATCTCTCTGCTGCTCTGTATGTGACTGTATACGAAAAGATTCATTTGGTGGAGCTGGACCCATTCAATCCATGGGTGAGATACCGTAACTGAATGATTAACCTATCTACCGTAGATAGTACTAAAGATTACCGTACCTTCAGGTGTGGTTGCTATGCTTCTTCACGCAGGATCTCGCCTATTATCTCGCACATAGAGCCATGCACGGTAAGGGAGAACTGTAGATAGGGGGTTACAATTCTTCTTCTGACTAAAAACTTCTGACTAAAAATACAATAAAAAATAAAAATAAAATACATTCTGACTAAAATGAAGAGAAATGTTTGGAGCAGATGCCTGGTCCTAAATGAACCTTTATTCAATTGCGATTTTCTCCCTGAATTTTGTTGAGCGAACGAATCAGACACTAGGGTTGCCAGGTTGAAGACGGAATGAAGAGACGAAATAATCTTCATTCTGAAAGCCCCGGAAAATAATAGAATTGCAGAGTGCGGAATCTTCTGGGCGTTCCATCAGGCGCATCACTCGTCCGAGTACTACAATCTCTCCACTGCGACGAGAAAGGGCGTCTTTCTGGTGCGTGGTGTGGTGTAGGAAACGTCGGCTGCCCTATCCAGCTCAATTTTTAATTGTGAACACTTTGTGATGTGCTGCAGATTAGGAAACGACGGCCGATACTGAATGTAGTTGTATCCGGTGTGGATTAGCAGATTGAAATTTCTCATGTGGTGTGATCCTTGGGAAACGTCAGCTACCGTATCATCATCGAGTACAGTATTCTTCCCTTCAGGAAGTGGGCGCATTCGGATTCGATCTGATGCAGTGCCTCTTCATTCCTCCGCAGATCTTCCTCCCCCACAAGTACCTCAATCTGCTCTACCAGTTCTGGATCCATACCGAGGTATCATAGATGGTTCCATCTGGAGCACTACTGTAAAATCATTTGGCTTGTATGCACCTTATTTTGCCAGTGGAGGCAGTTGTGATGTAGACTATGGATTGAACTTGGTGTCTCGAAATACTGAAGAGGTTTATCTCACGGAAAATTAATGAATAATAATGCCCTCGTGATGAAGAGGCCTTCTCTTCATTTCTCCCATTGCTCTAACAAGGCACACTTAGAGTGAGAATGGAAATATAATTTATGAAACATGTTCTTCACTGTGACAGCTCTAGTCACAGGTTCATGAAGATCTCCATTATCCATCACCTCGATCTCTCAATAATCTACAAGATCTGTTTTACCAATTACTTCTCTTCAGTTGATCCCTCCTCTTGGCCCTCTCGAGTACATTATCAATACTCCCTCCTCCCATCGGGTCCACCACGGAAGAAACGCATACTGTATCGGTGAGCATTGCTTATTGATCAGGCAAATCAGTAACGATCGTTTTTCGCTCTCCTCATTTTGCAAGCATAAAAGGTGGGGTTGAGTCTCTAAATGCTAAAGAAGTTGATCTCATGCAAAATGAATGAAGAATGAGGATGACGGTTTGAAAAGTTCGTCTCTTCATTCCTCAGGTTACTCTGAATACCGAGTAGAGAGATCCTCAGAGCATCTTCAGTATCGTACTTGAGAACTTGAGTACCGTACTCTTCAGATCGCAACTACGGTGGAACCCTGATCATCTGGGATCGACTGTTCGGAACGTACGCAGAGGAGAAGAGGAACGAACCCATTGCTTACGGTATACATTGATTTCGGATCCTTTTTAGGCAAGTAACGAAACCAAATGGGTACTTATCTGTTTTTGGCCCATGCTACGACAATTGTTGACAGTCGTTCAGAGACGGTCGACGACTGTTCTGAAAGTGGAGGGAGTAGGGAATGAAGATATTAGGAAGGGAATACTCTTCGAGAAAAGACTGGTCCAGTTGGGCCTAAACAGAGAAGTGAAACCAAATTCCCTCTTCAACTTTCTCTTCAAACGTTATCAGCGCCATTATTTTGTATAATTTCAGGCCTGGTCGACAATGTGAAGAGCTTCAATCCAATCTGGTTGCAGTGGTGAGTCGACGAGTGTACCGCAGGGAAGATGTGTGGTGTGCTCTTTGGGAAACGTCGGCTACCGTAACCCCATTTATTACTATGCAGGTTCGACATTGAATACTTCCTGATCGGCAAGGGAATGATGCAGACACCCGAGGGCAGAGAATACTTCCCCGGATTGTGGAACAAGATTGTCGCTATTTTCGCACCTCCCGGATACTATCCCGGTAGGTCAGTGGGTCATAGGACCGATTTTAGTCAATATGATCAAAATGTGTGCTCAAATGCAACCCCCTTTTTCCTTCTCCTTTTTTCGTTATCATTTTTCCTGATACTGTATTAGTGATGTAGAAATTAATTTGCATTTTTTTCTCAGGTGTGAAAGTCCGCCGATTCTTCTGGTGGTGGTACATGGAGGACAGCACTCAGGGTATTCCAGAGGTGGGAATGGGCAAGGGGTGTCATTTGAAGAGAATTTCCTACTCATATCACGCTTTTATTTCAATGTGCAGAATGAGGAGAACTTTTCTTCAGTAGATGGGAGTACGGTATAATCAAAGTGTAATCGTTTTCAGGTGGACCACAGCATGCCCAAATATAACCCGCCGCTGACCCCAATCAAGGTACGGTAGGTGTACTGTAGCTTCTACGGTATTCAGTATTAGGGCTGTCATAATGACGATTCCGTATATTCCTCGCTGTCTGTCATTGATCAGACGAAGGGAATGAAGAGCCCATTTTTTCACTGTGATACCTATAGTCAGTATCCCCCATATCTTCTTCTTTTCTGCAGAAGATGTATCTCATCTCACAATTCGTCTTCCTTCTCTCTTTCGTGCAGCCATTCTTGGAACGACGATTGGTACGGAAATAGAGGACTATTGTAAAAAGATTCGAAAATATTGACTGATGCTCCTTTTTCTATAGGGCCTAGTCGCAATCACTGCGAAAATCAAGATTTTTTAAAAGTAGTAATGAAATTATTGTCAGTTTGTATTATGTGAACAGTATTATGAAAGCTGAGGAGACAAATAATCGATAATTCGAAATTCCGTTCAGGAAATGGACTGGATTGAATTCATCGCTCAGATAGTGATGATCGTATCGACCATTCAATGTCTCGGATACTACTTTGATAATGAGTGAGATTGGCAACAACAATTTATAGGCATCGTCCTATTTTCAGTCCCAATGCAGCTTTTCACGATCGGATGCGGTGTTTCGGAATGTTAGGTAAGTAGGAAACAAAGCAACATTTCCAGAACTATCGCCGAACTTCACTTATCGAGCTTCACTTATGAAATCTGATGATTTTCCAATTAAAAAGTCATCTACATTTTTTTAAAGGATACTGCACGCGATACAACTCGGTTGCACTCATGATCATTACTGTACTGAATCTACCGTGTATAATGTATCTGGATGGTGAAGGTATACGGTATCATTTCCTAAAACACAACTGATCTATTGATTCAGGCCCTGATCCAAATGAAGTATCAGAACAACCATTAGAACAAGCCGCTGTAGAGAATAGTAATGAACCCGAGAAGAAAGAGAAGAAACGGAAGACTAAAGCTGTTAAAGCCGACTGAAACCTACGAAGAGAAATTAATCTGAAAATTCCAATAAACGATAAAAAAAATTGAACAGTTCTGCATAGAATCCCAGTGATCACATCGTTTTGTGATGTAACCCTAGTTTCCTGAAGACAAGGACCGTATCGAGTTCCAAGGGAGGATATTAGGAGGGGGATGGAGCTGGCTCGAAGCCCTTATCCTCAAAGAATTCCGAGAACACATTCATCTCGTGATCTCGGAATTTTTGAGGATGAGGGGCATGTCGAGTAGCAAAGGGGGCGAAAATCATGAAAAAATAGTTCTTAGGCGTGTCGAAACACTGGTCAGTGGACCCAAAAGAACTAAATGAAACAGTAGTGTTCAATGAACCAATGGCGATGCACCAAGCGCCTAATACCAAAGTAGGCTATGAACTAATGGAACAGTAACCCCACTGAACAAGTACACAATACCCAAATTACTACTTTACCTATAACTGAGCAAATCATTGATCCAGGTCCCAATGAACCAATTGCTACTGCATCTAGTACCCAGTGTGCGTGAGGAGGGGGAAGGGTATAGGGAAGGGAGCTGGCTCGAAGCCCTTATCCTCAAAGAATTCCGGGAACACATTCAACTCGTGATCTCGGAATGTTTGAGGATGAGGGGCATGTCGAGTAGCAAAGGGAGGATCGAAGCAAAGGGAGGGGGGGGGGGTAGCAGAGATCGATAGAATCAATGTTTTAGCGCAAAAATTTGAAGCAAAGTTGAAAAAAAGCAGAAGAGCATTGCTTAAAGTCTCCCTTCATCTGCAATCTATTCACCTTGGTTCCAATCGGAACCAAAACCTTGGTTCCAGTCGGAACCAACTAACAGCAGTCCCTGCTCACACACTGGGGCCTTCTCCATGGGTCTCAGAGAGGGACTGAGCCTGTGCGACCCACAGCAAGCGCACGCAGAGGGCAGACTGTGTTTGGACAGGATTTTGGGATTTTCAAGGAAGAATCGAGTATATAGCACACAAAAATGTACAGGGACACTGCCTAGAACCACAAATAAAGCCCCTACTCTACCTCGGTGATACATCACTTCAAGATAAGGTTAAAGTAAATAACAAATGATTTTAAAAAGACACTTATCTCATAGTCGATCTGCACGTCCTCATGAAGAAGCTATAGGAAGACGGAGGCTCGTGGCGCCTGGAGGAATTTTACACGTTTGTTGGAATGAACAGAGAGAGCGGAACTAACGAAACTTGGCACAAAAATGGGAACGGGTGATACAACCGGAGAATCGGTCAGAACGAGCGAAGAGGGAGATTCAGAAGGGAGATGTGCACTATTCAGAAACAAAAAGTCGCAACATCAAACAGAAATTGAAGCAGATGACTAATTGATAGATGCACAACGATGTACCGGAGTATCAAACAAGCAGAATAACGGGGATATTGCGGGTGAAAGAAGGACCGAGGAAGATAGAGAGGCACTTCTATAGAACGCGGGGCCAGAGATACAGAGCGAGCAAGCACTAATTGTAAGCTTTACTAGCCTAAACATATTTTTGGCCTTATTATGTTATGGCTAACAAGCCTAACAATAAGCATCATCATCATTTATGAATGCGAGGTCGGATATAGGATGGTAATCGCGACTTCTGGCACGACGAATAACTGTTATTGTCATAGAAACCCTTATTTTTGTCACCAAATCCACCGGCTTTCATCTGTGTTTAGGATGAACTTCCTATTTTGGATGGCTGTCTGAGAGGTGCGCCCATCACAGATCACCTTAATAGAGCGAATAGTATCTGAACCCTACCCAGATTATAGGTTCCCAATATGCTGGCCCCGCGTTCTATAGAAGTGCCGATAGAGATGCGGAGACGTTGCAGGCCCGAAATCAGAGAATTCACTTCGGATTCGCTGCCAGAAACGATGAAAAATAATGAAACATAAACAAATACTGCAATTTTTAGAGTAGAGTTTTAGAGTTGATCCGCATTGTATCACAAGGGCGTGCGCAATGCGGAAACGAAAAATAAGGCGATGGTAAGGCTTGAAAGAAGCTCTACTAGACCTCTAAAGCGAAAAGTAACAACAAAAAAGTTTGAACATTAAAATCTTACAGTAACTTCTGAAATTAGAGCTGGAGCAGATTTGCTAGTGCATTCACGACGAGTTCAAGAGGTCAAACGTTGATCAAACGGCCTCTTTGATCTACCCCCTTCTCGCTCCATATCGATCGTCTGGATTTCTTTCCAGAACACTCCCTCATCAGTCATCACTCGCCCCTCTTCCCATCGCGCGTGCGCTCCCATCCTCCGCTATTTTTCGCGCCTTTTCGAAAAGCTTTTCGCTGTTTTGATTGCCTGCTTGTGAGTGTATTGCTGCATAGAGAGCCTCATCTGTGCTGAACCATCGCTGACGTCTATCGCACTTGGCTCCTAAAGTGTTTCTATCTGATTGGCTGCTATTAGCGCTGCTGCGGTTTGTTTTTCTCGAACATTCCTCACTCTGGCTCATGCATTTGTCTCGCGTCGCTCGAGCCCTTTGTTTTTATTCGAAATAACTACTTTTACTTACTCATTTTGGTTATGTTCTACACATTGAGGTTCCGCTTCTTTGCATTCCGATTTGCAATTGGTAAACTCAAGTTGCCCTCGATTTTTTTCGCCCTCCATTCGTATTGTCATGCTCCATTTCTCTTTGCAACTCTGCTTACCCAATTTTTTGCAGATGACGTCGTCTCAATCGCACGCCTGCCACTCGGAAGACACACATGCTGCGAGCATACTCAAACATCCCATCGCTGCTCGCTGCTTCAATAAGATAAGTGTTTCACTTATTTGTCATCATGGGTTTTTGCGCACATTCGTAAGTGACTGCTAACGGCTTGGATGGGTATTTTCATGTTATTTTTCACTCATTTCTCTTTCAAGTTAGATCGTTTCAATTCCAAACGCTATATTTCGCGGCGCGCCCATCCAATGCTAGCTAAGTTCGCGTAGGGTAGTGGCGTTCATCTCCTCTACAGTGAGGGGCGGTTGTCACGCACTGTCGCAAGTGCCCGGTCATTCTTTTCGTGGGAGAAGGCCACAAGCCAGAAACGGTTGCGCCGTCCAGTGCCGGCTCGAGAACTGTATACCAAATTCTCCCTTTCGAGTAACGCGGTGGATGACCCGACGACCGAGTGCGCCACTGCCAGATTAAGCTGAAATTGCGCGCGCTTTCTTCACATTTCTTTCTCCGGGGGAATAGTCTTCTAACTAACTATTACGGTGGGATAGGGCAAAGCAAAGTAAACACACTTTGCGAGTGCAAAATATGAATCTAAAAGTGGTTATGGGATGCAAATTCGAAACATTGCAGCGTGTGGCTATCGATGAACGGACTGGCATCGTCGATGACGTCATCAGAGGAAGGAAGAGATGAGAGGGCGGTATGCTGGCAGAGGTCCGACTACTCTCAAACATGACGCCATCAATCGATTCGTTCCAGGCTCTCAAATTCCCCGTTCGCTTCTCGCTCGTTTGCTGAGATGACCGCACTTCGCTGATCTCTTCGCTCGTTTCTCGTGTAACGGCTCTGTCAGCACGCGGCACAGTAGGGATGGATTGAAGGTCGGTCTATAAGGGAAATATCGAGTGACGTCATAAATCGGATCAATTCAGGTCTCTCCTCCATCATCTCCGTCCCCGTTCTCCCTCCACTCGAGTGATCTCCCGCAAGATCGAAGGAGGAATAGGAGGAAGCGATAAGAGGTACTGTAGAGGGATTATTGATTTTTATTAACTTATGTCCTATTGCAGTTCGACTCTGGTGTCTTCCTTCCTCCCTCCGCGACTACTATCGCCCACTGGGACATCGATTGAAGGAGGGATACGATGAAGGGATGAGAGGTACGATAGAGGGAGTATCGATATCCCGATGGTTTGCGCTGTAAAATGAGCCATGTTGCTCCGTGCATTTGCGTTTCAAAACACGTTTAAATTATCAAGTTAATTTCGAAAAAGGCGCTGGAGGTGGATTCTGCTTGGTGGTATTGCGCTTCAAAATAAATATAGTAGATATAGTGCCACTGCTCTATCTCGAATCACGCTTGGATTTTCATGCAACTTCAGCGGTTTTGATTTATCCATCATTTTGGAATAATAAAATTGCCCAGTGCATTTGCGCTTCAAAATATACTTAGATGTAGTCCCGTTGCTACTTTGCTCGAGACATACTTGTATTTTGATTCAGCTTCAGCTGTTCATTTAAAATCATAAATCTTCATTTAAAATTGCCCAGTGCACTTGCGCTTCAAAATAAAAATTTAAATTATCAAGTTGTTACCGAAAACAACGCTGCAGGTGGATTCTGATTTTTATTCGTGGTATAGCACTTCAAGTAAATATTTTTCTACCAATCGATTTCGCACCGCCCCCCCCCCCCCACCTTCGGCGAGGTCTCATCAACTGGTAGACTTCGCAACTGCGCGATCCCCACCGCCCCCCCCCCAAGTTCATTTCGCAACATTGAAAACGCTCACGACGTGTTTGACTAGCACGCGCACAGGGAGACATCTATCCTTTATTAAGGGGTATGATATGATTTAAACAATTATTTTCCAGCGATCTCCCTTCCTCCGACGAGCTCTTCGCCGATTCTTTCTGTTCCTCTCCATTTGATGATCAAATTTTGATCATCTTACTCCCCTCCCCTTCTTTCCCGATTCACCCTGTGACCCTCCTACCTCCCCTTCCCTCGTCTGAAGTCATCGTTAGAAATCGTCCGAAGAGCAGTGGTCGTTCGCGTTGTATTTATGTTTCCACTTGGCATTTTGTCATTACTACGAGCATTCCAACTCGCCTTCGGGCCCACTGCCATCAGCAGTGACTGTTCGGGCGAACAGCAGGTGAGTGAAGTTGTTGTGCGGGTTGAGGGAGGAACCGGTTTGGTTTGGGAAGATCGCATTACTGAACACGGTGGACAAAATCATGGCTTAGATCACTGTACTCACGAGTTGATTTTCATGGGAAACTATCTACATGTTAATGATTACCGTATCACTCGACGGCCTAACCTTTGCACTGGCACTTTCCTTGGAGATACCGTATCGTTCACTGCCCTGGGTTACTGTATTAAAATCATTGTCGGGTCGAGAAACTTTAACCCACCTTTTGCCGTCCCGTCAATATCGATTAAAGAGGGACAGGATACTGCCACCCATAGGTGTCCAGCACTGGCGGCGCCTTGGTGGGACCTGCGCAACCATGTATAGGGGGTCATGGTTCGATAAAAAATTTTTTGTCAGATTGATAATTGATACCATACCCATCGTGAACTATAGTAACCCAAATTACCGTATTCGGCTACCGAACCTCAAACCATCGCGAACTGACTTTTTTATGCGCGATTGAGCAGGTCCCGCCAAGCCTGTTGGTGGGACCTGCGCAACCATGTATAGGGAGTCATGGTCCAAAATGAGTTGGTGGGTCATGGTGGAACTTGTTTCTGAAACATATCCCAATGTGTTCTACAGTATACCATTATCGATTTTTGGCTACCGTAACCCGGTTCGGTGTGTCAACTATTTTAGCCTTGGGGCACACTTTTGCCAAAATGGCTGAAATCGTTCGGGAAATTATTCTACCGTAATCTACAGTAACCTACCGTACCTCTGACTACGGTATCGCGGTTGTTCATCGTGAACTGATTTTTTTTTCGTTTTTTCGTTCTGAAAATTCTTTCTTTGTGCCTACATGTATAGTTCATCGAGGAAATTTTTTGTGGGGTACCGCACTGTACCCTACCGTAATCCTACCGTACCCCGGTTCGGCGTGTCAACTATGTTAGCCTTGGGGCACACTTTTGCCAAAATGTCTCAAATCGATCTGAAAATTTTTCTACCGTAATCTATCGTATCGCTGACTACGGTAATTGCAGTTGGGTATCGGAAAATGATTTTCTTCAAAGTGTGTCTAAAAAATCGGTTCTTTGCATTTTTATGGGTAACTCCTCGAGCTAAACTATTGCCAGCCAATCGCGTTAGCCACTAGGCAATGATTTTGGGTTAAAAATATTTTCTTGAAAAATTGATCGAGGAGTTACCCATAAAAATGCAAAGAACCGATTTTTTAAACACACTTTGAAGAAAGACATTTCCCGATACCCAATTGCGATTACCGTAGTCAGGGATACGATAGATTACGGTAGAATAATTTTCCAATCGATTTTAGACACTTTGGCAAAAGTGTGCCCCAAGGCTAAAATAGTTGACCCGCCGAACCGGGGTAAGGTAGGGTTACGGTCACGATAACCCGATTTTGGTAGTTTGGGTTACGGTATGGACATACCGTACCTTCAGGATTGCTTTCTTGAACTCGACAAATTTTGGCAAAGAGATTTACCATCCTCGGGATCCGAACCCTCAACCTTCGTATTACCAGCCTATCGCGTTAGCCACTAGGCCATGATTTTTGATTGAAAATATATATTTTTTTTAAATTACTCAAGGAGTTACCCATAAATAACCAAAGAACCGATTTTTAAACACACTTTTAAAAATAAAGTCAGTTTGCGATTCCCGGATTACGGTAATTCGGGTTACGGTAACATCGCCGGTTACTGTAGTACACATTCGAACAAAGATCGAAGACATTCGGTGCACTTTGAAAAAAAGTTAGTACGTGATAATTCGGGGGTACGGTAGCCAAATACGGTAAGTTGGGTTACTGTAGGTCACATTGGGTACGGTAACAATTATCGATCTGGCAAAATATTTTTTCCGAAAACCATGAAAAAAAATACATGGGCTCGCCGGCGGCGTGGACACCTATGCTGCCACCAACAGGCGATCGATATTGACCGCACCGATACAGTAACCTGGGCAAGACAGGATATATTCTCCATAACCCAAAAATTGGCTATCAATATTCCGTTACGGTAGATTACAAGCCTCCCCCCCCCCCCAAACGGTTTATCTCCCACACAAAAACTACACGTAAAAAGCAACAATTAAACAATACAAAGTGCTCATTCACACCAATCGAGGGCTCGAATGCACATACAAACAAATATAGAGGAGGGGAATGGGGAGGAACAAATTCCTGAGGGGAGAATAGGGGCCAAGAGAGACGACGACGAGGGGGGCCATCCAGTGTAGGGATGGCAAATCGGCCTCGGAACACGGCGAATTGGCTTGAAAGAGGCGCTAATTGATTGAAGCCGGCTTGGCCAGACATGCAAATTGAGCCAAGCCGGCTTCGATGTCTCTCTACATTTGCAGGCCGGGTTGAAGCCGGCTTCAAGCCGGCCTCGATTCTCGCACTTGAACTCAATCAACGGGATCAATTATTATGGAAATCGCTGCGAGTTGCCGGCGAACCGTCACTAATTGGCCGATTTGCATGCGAAGCCGGCTTGAGAGGGGGAGAGGCGTCTGTGGCCGGGTTGAGAGACTCGCCAAGCCGGCTTCGCATGCAAATCGACCAATTAGCCGACTTGAAGCCGTGTTCCGATTTGCCATCCCTAATCCAGTGTAGGAGCAACTGACGGACGGTCTGAAAATGTTATTTTTATCAAGATTTAGTTGAAACTTCATCAGATCAGATCGACAATATAAAAAAAATAGGATTGTTTCGCTGTTTCAGAAGTAGGGGTAAATCAGTTTAAAAATATGATATTACCTCAGGAAACAATCAAGAATAAAAATCTATGACCACTCTATCGTACCTTTCATCCCTTCCTCTTATCCCTCCTTCAATCGATGTCCCAGTGGCCGGTAGTGGTCGCGGCGGGAGGAAGGAAGACACCAGAGTCGAACTGCAATAGGATATAAGTTAATAAAAATCGATAATCACTCTACAGTACCTCTCATCACTTCCTCTTATTCCTCTTTCAATCGATCGCCCAGTGACCGGTAGTAGTCCCGGAGGGAGGAAGGAAGACACCAGAGTCGAACTGCAATAGGATAGCGGTCAATAAAGATCAATAATCCCTCTACAGTACCTCTTATCGCTTCCTCCTATTCCTCCTTCGACCTTGCGGCAGATCGAGCGAGAAGCGAACGGGGAATTTGAGAGCCTGGAACGAATCGATTGATGGCGTCATATTTGAGAGTAGTCGGACCTCTGCCAGGATACCGCCCTCTCATCTCTTCCTTCCTCTGATGACGTCATCGACGATGCCAGACCGTTCATCGATAGCCACACACTGCAATGTTTCGAATTTTCATCCCATAACCACTTTTAGATTCATATTTTGCACTCGCAAAGTGTGTTTACTTTGCTATGCCCTATCCCGCCGTAATAGTTAGTTAGAAGACTATTCCCCCGGAGAAAGAAATGTGAATAAAGCGCGCAATTTCAGCTTAATCTGGCAGTGGCGCGCTCGGTCGTCGGGTCATCCACCGCGTTACTCGAAAGGGAGAATTTGGTATACAGTTCTCGAGCCGGCACTGGACGGCGCAACCGTTTCTGGCTTGTGGCCTTCTCCCACGAAAAGA
>LS485964.1:491113-583966 GCA_900490705.1 Pristionchus arcanus
TCGAACTGCAATAGGATATAAGTTAATAAAAATCGATAATCACTCTACAGTACCTCTCATCACTTCCTCTTATTCCTCTTTCAATCGATCGCCCAGTGACCGGTAGTAGTCCCGGAGGGAGGAAGGAAGGAAGACACCAGAGTCGAACTGCAATAGGATATAAGTTAATAAAAATCGATAATCACTCTACAGTACCTCTCATCACTTCCTCTTATTCCTCTTTCAATCGATCGCCCAGTGACCGGTAGTAGTCCCGGAGGGAGGAAGGAAGGAAGACACCAGAGTCGAACTGCAATAGGATAGCGGTCAATAAAGATCAATAATCCCTCTACAGTACCTCTTATCGCTTCCTCCTATTCCTCCTTCGACCTTGCGGCAGATCGAGCGAGAAGCGAACGGGGAATTTGAGAGCCTGGAACGAATCGATTGATGGCGTCATATTTGAGAGTAGTCGGACCTCTGCCAGGATACCGCCCTCTCATCTCTTCCTTCCTCTGATGACGTCATCGACGATGCCAGACCGTTCATCGATAGCCACACACTGCAATGTTTCGAATTTTCATCCCATAACCACTTTTAGATTCATATTTTGCACTCGCAAAGTGTGTTTACTTTGCTATGCCCTATCCCGCCGTAATAGTTAGTTAGAAGACTATTCCCCCGGAGAAAGAAATGTGAATAAAGCGCGCAATTTCAGCTTAATCTGGCAGTGGCGCGCTCGGTCGTCGGGTCATCCACCGCGTTACTCGAAAGGGAGAATTTGGTATACAGTTCTCGAGCCGGCACTGGACGGCGCAACCGTTTCTGGCTTGTGGCCTTCTCCCACGAAAAGAATGACCGGGCACTTGCGACAGTGCGTGACAACCGCCCCTCACTGTAGAGGAGTTGCACGCCACCACCCTACGCGAACTTAGCTAGCATTGGATGGGCGCGCCGCGAAATATAGCGTTTGGAATTGAAACGATCTAACTTGAAAGAGAAATGAGTGAAAATAAAAATGAAAAGACCCATCCAAGCCGTTAGCAGTCACTTACGAAGGTGCGCAAAACCCCATGATGACAAATAAGTGAAACACTTATCTTATTGAAGCAGCGAGCAGCGATGGGATGCTTGAGTGTGCTCGCAGCGTGAGTATCTTCCGTGAGGCAGGCGAGCGATTGAGACGACGTCATCTGCAAAAAATTGAGTAAGAAGAGTTGCAAAGAGAAATAGAGCATGACAATACGAAAGGAGGGCGAAAAAACTCGAGGGCAACTTGAGTTTACCAATTGCAAATCGGAATGCAAAGAAGCGGAACCTCAATGTGTAGAACATAACCAAAATGAATAAATAAAAGTGGTTATTTCGAAAAAAAAACAAAGGGCTCGAGCGACGCGAGACAAATGCACGTGCCAGAGTGAGGAATGTTCGAGAAAAACAAACCGCAGCAGCAATAATAGCAGCCAATCAGATAGAAACACTTTAGAAGCCTAGTGCGACAGACGTCAGCGATGGTTCAGCACAGATGAGGCTCCCTATGCAACAATACACTCACTAGCAGGTAATCAAAACAGCGGAAAGCTTTTCGAAAAGGCGCGAAAAATTGCGGAGGATGGGAGCGCACGCGCGATGGGAAGAGGGAGCGAGTGATGACTGAGGAGGGAGTGTTCTCGAAAGAAACCCAGACGATCGATATGGGGCGAGAAGGGGGTAGATCAAAGAGGCCGTTTGATCAACGTTTGACCTCTTGAACTCGTCGTGAATGCACTAGAAAATCTGCTCCAGCTCTGGGATGTACTAAAAGTCGGCTGTCGGCTGTCGGCTGTCGGCCCGGCTACCATACTAAAAGTCGGCTCGGCCGTCGGCCGGGGTACTAAAAGTCGGCTGTCGGCTCGGCTACAGTACTAAAAGTCGGCTGAGGTTGTCGGCTGTCGGCTCTAAAAAGTACTAAAAGTCGGCTGTCGGCCGGGTGTTTTAATTGTTCTTAATTCATATAAAATATGCATTTGACCATCCAATCGGGAACATGGATGACACTACGAACATTTTACTTAGTTTTGTACAGTAGTGGGCTATAAGTCTCTAGCTTATTGGAGATGGTAGATCATTCTACTGAATAAATGTATAAATCAGCAACAAAATTGAGATCAGAAATCATTCGTATGAGATGGCAGAATACTCAGCAGTGCCTTTCTTTTAGGCATAGGTGCGCTACACTGGAATATTTATCTCTTCAATAAATTTTTACAGTGCGCTGAGGTGTTGAATTTCACAGTGAGATCTCACAGCTTGAACATTTCGGATTAATATTTGATTTTGGAAAATTTCGCCAAATATTATATATTTCTTTATCTTTGTGAGAGGGATTCTTTCGTTCTTTTATGGACTATCAGACTGGATTCTGAACACGTGCCTGACCAATAAATTTCTTTGGATTTTTTCCTCCAGCGATCTCTTAGCGTAACTCCCAGTATCATTATCTGAGTGATCGTCAGAGACCTGTGTGAGCACATACCTAGATAACACCTTAGAGTACGGTAGAAGTGATGCAACTATCGAATACTCTTCTCCTTCATGTAAGAGAGTAGATGCTTTCTACGAAGTCTTTCCTGAACTCATCTATCTACCTACCGGGGAGGAGTTCCTCGTTGTCTCGAATGAGGGGAAGAAGAAGACTCGTAGATGCGACGGAATAAGTGGATCTGGGAGGGATGGTATCCATACGACCAGAGGCGCACTCTGCTCGGCAACGGACCTCGGAGGAAGAATATCTTTTCCCTTGGACCACACCGGCGAGATTGAGCATTGGATTCTGCTCTGGTCGCGTCTACTCTCTTACATGAAGGAGAAGAGTCTTCGATAGTTGCATCACTTCTACCGTACTCTAAGGTGTTATCTAGGTATGTGCTCACACAGGTCTCTGACGATCACTCAGATAATGATACTGGGAGTTACGCTAAGAGATCGCTGGAGGAAAAAATCCAAAGAAATTTATTGGTCAGGCACGTTTTCAGAATCCAGTCTGATAGTCCATAAAAGAACGAAAGAATCCCTCTCACAAAGATAAAGAAATATATAATATTTGGCGAAATTTTCCAAAATCAAATATTAATCCGAAATGTTCAAGCTGTGAGATCTCACTGTGAAATTCAACACCTCAGCGCACTGTAAAAATTTATTGAAGAGATAAATATTCCAGTGTAGCGCACCTATGCCTAAAAGAAAGGCACTGATGAGTATTCTGCCATCTCATACGAATGATTTCTGATCTCAATTTTGTTGCTGATTTATACATTTATTCAGTAGAATGATCTACCATCTCCAATAAGCTAGAGACTTATAGCCCACTACTGTACAAAACTAAGTAAAATGTTCGAAGTGTCATCCATGTTCCCGATTGGATGGTCAAATGCATTTTTTATATGAATTAAGAACAATTAAAACACCCGGCCGACAGCCGACTTTTAGTACTTTTTAGAGCCGACAGCCGACAACCTCAGCCGACTTTTAGTACTGTAGCCGAGCCGACAGCCGACAGCCGCCGACAGCCGACTTTTAGTACATCCCCTCCAGCTCTAATTTCAGAAGTTACTGTACGATTTTAATGTTCAAACTTTTTTGTTGTTACTTTTCGCTCTAGAGCTCCTTTCAAGCCTTACCATCGTCTAATTTTTCGCTTCCGTATTGCGCACTCCCTTGTGATACAATGCGGATCAACTCTAAAACTCTACCCTAAAAATTGCAGTATTTGTTTATGTTTCATTATTTTGAATCGTTTCTGGCAGCGAATCCGAAGTGAATTCTCTGATTTCGGGCCTGCAACGTCTCCGCATCTCTATCTTCCTCGATGCTTCTTTTACCCGCAATATCCCCGTTATTCTGCTTGTTTGATAGTCCGGTACATCGTTGTGCGTCTATCAATTCGCGAAATTCGTCATCTGCGTCAATTTTTGTTTGATGTTGCGAAGAAAACCACAAAAAATGCGCTGAAGAGTTGATTCTATCGATCTCTGCACCCCTTGCTTTAAAGTTTCAGTTTGTGATTCCTGGCTCGCGAAAGGACGGGTTTGCTAACTTCCCATGAATATTCTACGGACGCGGTTCTCTTGTTTTGAATGTGTTGTTTATAGTCGTCGTTTAGATGTCATTAATGTTGTCATCCATTCTTGCTCGGGTATCACAGCGCACTGGTAGGGCACTCCGTCTCCCCTCTGCACAGTCTAGCGGCGTTCGAAGGTTGAACACTGTGAGTTGTTCATTGTGTGGTTTTGGCTGACTTTGCTGAAAATATTTAACTTTCACAAACTCGCACTGGAATTTTTTATCGTCTCATTCAATATTTTAGCTGAATCTGCCTCACTCTAGTTGTTTCGTTGATAGTCCACTGCGATCACTTCCCGAGGGAGGAATTTCTTGATGGATAGATATTTGACACACCCCTCTACTTTTAGAAGCGCTTTCTGGACGTGACCAATCAATGTAACATCATAGAAATGCTATAAAAGCCACCAATGCCTCATCTTGTTTAACTTGAAGTGAGCGTGATTTCTGTTTCTAACATCGCTTCTATTCCTAATATGACAGATTCAGTGTTGCATCCGTCACAGTTGCTTGCTCATTATCTTGTCTAATTAGACTCGCATTAAAAAAACATTTTGTGAAGTCCTATCCTACTATTCAACGTTTTCATTTTGTTTTTGGCTTGGGAAGAGACAATGCGATTGCAGGGGCTCCAAGGAGGAAACGTTCCAACAGTTTTCATATTCAAAAGTATCTCACTTCCAGTCTCGTCCTCTCGCCATGCCGATCCGCTTCGATGCAATTCCCGGTGGATCTTTCAAGTTCAACGACGGAAATGATATTCCCAAGATCGGATTGGGTATATCGAGGATTGTTGATCAGGTATGGACATTTGTGTTTGTTGTATCTCATAGCGGGAGACAAATCAAGGAGAAGAGAACTGATTCGAATTTTTTTCAACAGAAATCAATCTCCTGGCCTGGTCTGCGAGATTTAAAGCCATTTTATGATTACTCGTTATATCTGGAAGGAGAATGAGCTACTAGTCGATGTCTGTTTATATTACATTTAGCTATCAACCAGGGGAATTATTTTTATAATATACGATGCACGTAAACTCTATATCTAAACAATATTGGAACGAATGAAATCTATAAAAATAAACAATTCAGGAGAAGTTGACGACGGCGGTCCGTGCCGCCCTCACTGCCGGCTATCGTCTATTCGATACGGCCAGAATCTACAAGAACGAGGAAATGCTGGGAATCGCGCTGAAAGTGAGGATAAACAATGATTGTATTTCGGATCACTTGAACTGATAAGCTCGATCAAGTTTGTTAGGATCAAATCTTGCTCATATTTGGCTTTCTTCTTGACGGACAATGAGAGAACTCTCAATTACAGACAGCGATGGGAGAGTTGGGCCTGAAGCGAGAGGACATCTTCATCACGACCAAGGTGAGGCACACCACGCATCGTTATCCGTCGCCTGTCATTTTTTCGACAAGAATTAGAGTTTGGGAAACGTCGAACTCATCTCAGGTGCCTACAATCAACGACGATCCTGCCGGTGGCACGGAGTTGAGCGTGAAGGAGAGTCTCGAGAAACTGCAGACCGAGTACGGTAGTTTCCTCAATTTATCGATTGGTTACCGTATCCATTTAATTGGAATTGTATTGGGATTTGATGTTCTGAAGAAATCCTGATATTTGGTAGAAATCTTTTATCAGCAAGCAACGGTTGGGTTACCCACATGACACTTGATGCAATTTAATTTATTTTGATTTGACCGTATTCCTTGCAGGTACCTCGACCTCGTACTGGTGCACTATCCGCGCGATCGATACACAGGGAATGACGACGACGAGAGGTATACGGTATTCGGGAGATTACGGTAGGATTGATCTTTCGGGAGATGGCTGCCTAATATCAATTGATCCGTGAGAGAAAAGCCAGTGAATACGTGTTTCAATATTTTTGTTTCACAAACTTGGCCTAGCGAGCTGATCAGGTATAGTCCGATATCGATAGATTAATATGAACAAACCAAATAAACTCGTGTTTCAACAAGTCTCTAATTAGATAGGTTTTCCACTAAATTTCCCATGCACGACTAAATTTGAATACGGTAGCTCATCCGCAGGAACGGCCCCAACAGGAAGATCGTGTGGCAGAAGCTGGAGGAGATTCAGGGTAAGTATCGATTTATGAGGTATACGGTAGTTGAAGGAACTGATTGTGAACTGATTTTGTTCTGAATTCAATTCAATTCAATTCAATTATTCTCTCTCGCAAAATTCACCTATAAATATAATGATTTTTGAGCGCGAGGAACGATTCGGTCAATCGGCGTGTCCAACTACGAAGTGTACCATCTGGTGGAGATGCTCGAGTATGCAAAGGTCAGCTTCTTTCAATTGCTGTGAAACAATTCCGTACTTCACTTCGTTCAACAGGCTATTGCTATCGAGTGAGAAAGGGAGCTTCTCTCGACTATTGCGATATTAAATTATGCCAAAACACGATTATCGAGTGTTGCTGATGACGAGGATGAGTATGAAGATAGATAAACAGCAAAAAAAGAGAAGTGATATGGTGACCTTATGGTGACTTTGAAATTTACGTGATCTTCATTGAACAAAATGTTGTGGTTATTGATGTCGGATGAGAAAGTGGAAAAGGGAATGCTGAAAAATACTGGACGAGAAACAGTGATAAATAGAACAAGAAACAGTGATAATAATGCAAGGTGAAAGGAGGTTTCAAAGGTTTCTAAAAAAAAGCTCGTCCTTGCAGGTTGTGCCGGTGCTGAACCAGTGCGAGTACCATCCCTACAACACGGAGAAACTACTGAGGAGATACTGTGGACAGAAGGGCATCGTGTTCCAGGTGAGAGCATATTTTCCCTTCTTCATCCCTTCTTTGATTTGCCAGCTCAAAAAAGAAACTACAGAATCGATAATATTGAAAAAAATAATTATTACCTTTTCTAAGTTTACGCTATTCATCTACCGATTCCTCAGGCGTTCTCTTCTTTTATTTTTATTATCTCCATTATTTGATGGCATTTATGTTTCATCAAGATATTTAAATAAGTCATGTGCTCTCAGGCGTTCTCCTCCCTCTGCTGGGGTAATCAGGAGATTCTCAACGAGCATCCAGTGAAGGCAGCTGCGGAGAAGTATGGTGTGACCGCACAGGTGAGCCATCGATCTACAGTGATTATTCGAAATTGAAGTTGTTTACCTAGTGTTATCGTATCCTTGACTCTAGCAAGAGATTCATATAACCAAAATCACGTGTTCATATGTTTTACATTTGTCTTTTAAAAAAAACACATTCAAGATGTCTAAATTATCAGAATAATAGGAAATCAACTTTTGATATCCGATTAAATTTTCCAATCATCCGAACATTCAATGAGTAAATTACAGACGATTCTGTACTCGTTCGCCGTGTCCACGGGTGTAGGCATCATTCCCAAGTCGGAGACGCCCGCACGCATCGCCACCAATCTGCATGATACGATCAAGGTACGGTAGTCTCATCAGGGATCAGACATGAAAAAACTAGTGGAAAATTACCTGGAATTTGAAAACATAGCCCGCTTTTAAGGTTTTCGTTGACAAGGCATGTTACCTACGATTCGCAAACATACCCCGCATTCATAGAATTAGTCGGTTTCCAAGGTTTTTTTCATAAACATACCCCGCTTTCGTAGGATTTCGTCACATAACTTTTTCATGTATGTCAGGGATACGGTATTCGGAGGATCCTGTTGAGATCACAATTGATTGGATACTGTAGAAAGTTAATGTTCCAGAGGCACTGTTGACTTGCATTGTGGTTCATTTCGAAGGCTACATAAAGTCATTGAGAAGCTCGAGACCTTCCTTGATCATACTGTATCTGGGAGTACTGTAGTTTGCCATCAATAAATCAATAATCCCTTCAGGCTACCCTCACTCCCGACGAGCAGAAGGCCCTGCTGGCACTCAATCGAGGGCTCGTTTTCTGTCCTGGCTGCGCCCCCGGAGAGTGCATCTAGACTACGGTAGATTACAGTAGTCATGGAGGTCACGGTATTGATATACCCCTGTAAAGTAGGCATTTTGAGACATGTATGATTGTAAATGTGCTAATTTGTGATTATATTTATTGTACGATGTTCCCTGTGGTTAATTATTCGGTGTATTTTCGTTTTTCTTGCGATAAATTTAGTTTGTCGATTTAAAGATTGCAATGCGTATTTCCATGTGTATGGTCACGAAAAGTATCGAAATATGTCGGCAGTTTACGTTTAAAAGTGGAATGGGGTTTATGAAGTGAAAAGTGTCAGATAGCTCCATTTCATGAAGCTTACATGTTGATCTTTCGATCTTGATAAGGGCCATTTCTTGTGGGCGCTATTCGAAAATTGCATCGTCTTTCATTTCTTCCCGCGTTTTCCCATAATCAATGACCGAATTAAGAATGCCATCTGATCTACTCGGTGGTAGCGTGAAATTGGCCAATGGAAGGGAGATTCCGCTGGTTGGTCTGGGCACTTCGGCCATCAAGGTACGGTAATTCGATTATTGATTATCGAATTCTTGCATATTTGAGATGCTGGTTCTTTTCTGATCTTTGGCTCACATGCATGCATCTCTGCTAAGAATTGTTCATGATGGCAAAAAGAAAATGCCGGAACTTCAAAGATTGGCCTTGATATATCGATTTCCCTTTGGTTACTGTAGTTTTTCGTGCAGGACGCTGGCGAGATGAGTGTGGCGATAGAGGCGGCACTGCGTGCTGGCTACCGACTAATCGATACCGCCCATGGATACGGTAACGAACGCGTGATCGGAGACGCACTCAAGGTACGGTACTGATATTGATTGGTCCAAAAACCACCATACTTAAATATCTCGTGAAGAGAATACACATACATGGAATCTTAATGCATATGATTTGATAGCTGGGTGAGAAAAATAAAACAAAATTATGATATCGATTGGTTACGGTATGACCACGGTATCATCATCTGATTCAGAAGCATCTTCCGGCTCTGGGTATCACTCGCGAGGAAGTGTTCATCACCACTAAAGTGCCCATCAAGAACGATGACACGGATACGGTAACGCGCGCGATGATCGACCAATCGCTGCGGGACCTCGATGTGGGGTACGGTATCTAAGGATTATTGACTTACTTTAGCTATGAACACACCCCGGAGGAATTGGCTACCAGTCCAATCTCCTTCAAGAATAGTCAGACAGTAGTAACTTGTGCTAGTACTTGTGAGATTGGTGAAACTCAAACTGTACAGGTGAAATGACACAGGTGAATCTGTAGATCTAAAAATGGTAAATCTAAAAATAACCGTTCAGATACATCGATCTCGTACTGGTGCACTATCCTCGTCATCTTATCGGAGGCGGATCAGATCTCGACCCGATCAATAAGGAGAAGAGACGGGTGGTGTACGGTATCCTCGAGGAGTACGTGGGTACGGTAGCCATTATCGATTGATCAGGGTTTGAAGAGATTTGGCATTTTGTGAATTCACTAAAAGGTTTCATATTTTATTTAATTTCTCCCTGTAGTTGCTGATGATTTTGGACTATCGATCGATTGTTTCAGCCAAGGGATCAATTCGATCTATCGGTGTCTCTAACTACGAGATCTTTCACCTACTGGAGATGGATGATTACGCCAAGGTGAGAGCACTCTCTTCGTTTCACGTGATCTTTCGCTGGTCAGACAGAGTGAGAGAGTGAGTAGAATGAAGAGAGTCAGACGATGAGAGACTGATCAGTTTAACGAGAGGCGAGAGGCGAGAGGAGAGGGAGACACACACACGCGCGATCTCTCCCTCCGCCCGCCTCTCCCCACTGTCTCTAACCCGTCGCGCTTAGAGTGCACGAGGGAGGTAAGAGGGGTGCACGCTGCCTCTCGTCGGCTGTGATGTGTCCAAGGTTGGTCCGTGTTTCCGACAAGCGAGTGATGTTGCTACAACCTTCTGAGCCAAGCAATTTTTGATTCGTCTCCATTGCGAGAATCCGGATAGCATGCTAGTAGATACTACTGTAATTCCTCCCTTTTTGACTGTTTTCTTGGCTGTTTTCTTTCTCTTCCAACGGGTGGTTCTAGGGAAAGCTACTTTCCCATTGAAATACATACCTCCGTACCAGATTGCTAGAATACCGAGCAAGATGGAAGAAAAATTGATACCGTAATCCATCAGGGTGATATTCCAGGTGAGACCGAGCGTGAACCAGTGCGAGTACCACCCGCATCACACGCAGAACACACTGAGAGAGTACTGCAGGCAGAAGGGCATCTTCTTCCAGGTGAGAAAGGAGGGAATGAGGGGAAGGAAACTCTGTTGTTTTCCTCAGTGTATCCTACCTCACTATTCTTTTGTACAACATCAATGGGTCGCTAGGGAATCAGCGAGTTGATTTTCTAAGTGGTCCCCAGGATATTTCTCACTGGTTCCTACTTTGATCTTTCGCCCCTTTGATCTTTTCCCTCTGTGCAATGAGGTGGTATCCCAAAGGAAAATAATACCAAAGGAAGAAGAGGAAGGGGAGTAGTGAAAAAAAACAGAAAAAAAACAGAGTGCCTCCTTGCAGGCCTTCTCCTCGTTGTGTAGTGGCAAAGGGACGATTCTGGAGGAGAAAACGATCGTTGATCTGGCAGCCAAGTATGCAACCAGCGGCCAGGTGCGTACAGTCGTTATATTTAGAGATGGAATCAAAGTCTAGATGGCGTCATTGTTTTCATTGGCTCATAATACGAAAATTGTAGGCAATTCTAATAGCGTGCACTTGACTTCTTCTGTTTCTTCTGTTCGCTTCTTCTGTCTATCTACTCATTGAGTGCAAATTTTGGGGCTGATAAGGTTTCCTCGAAGAGTGGCTGAATTTCGCTGTTCCTGCATGAGATATTGAATTCCTGGATGGTACAGAAATAGTAGCAACTGTATAACGGCGTGTCTTCAAGAATCCGTTTTGAGTGCCTCATAGCACGAAATTGTAGACGATTCTACTGGCGTTCGGACTGGCCACGGGCGTGGGAATCCTTCCCAAGTCGACCAATCCAGCAAGAATTGAGAAGAACCTCAGGTTATCGTATCTTTGAGCTTCTGAGTAGTGGAGATCATTGATCTACGGGTTTTTTGAGGATATCGATTAGTGGTCTACGGTAGCATAAAGGTTCAGTATTCACGGTGGTAATTGCAGGGATACGGTAGCTGTGAAGCTGACGGAGGACGAAGTGGCAGAATTGCTCAAGATGGATCAGAGAAAAAACTACGTCGGCATCTGCGCCCCCTGGAAGACCATCTAGGCTACGGTAGATTACGGTATCCATTGTGCTAGAATATTGATTTTCCTAGGAAATGGTGTTACTGAACCGATTGTGCATTGTTGAACATGTTGTTATCGATAAAGACTCGAATCGGAACGGATTACGGTAGTCGATTGGGTACGGTAGGTCACGAAGCGATATTGACTGCGGCATACTGCTCGTAGGCCGTGTCCCTTCGCAGTTTGCCGCCGGCGTCAGTCCGTGCTGCGTTGAGGAAGGTCTGATACGCATCGTGCATCTCAAGTACGGTGGATTATTGTACATCTGTATTTCGAAAGGCTATGGATGTAATTGATTGACTACAGTTTGATTTTGTTGCGTTAGGATATGGCACCGGTAGATAGATAGATTGCGTTGGGCTACAGTATCTACAGGATTCGATGATTGTGATCGATGTTCACCTTGAGATACGCAATGCAGAATTCGGGTTTGTTCCATAGCTCGCCGTGATCTGACTCGAGCAGCTTCCTCATTTCAGCCAGCGTTCCGTCGTAGTTGAAACACATCTCTGAAACGACCTATTAGTGTGAATCATTCGTTACAGCCAAATCATCTGTGTGACCGGAATAACTGCCAAACGAGATCACGGTAGATGGCCTACTGTAGATTCTATCGAGGAAGTTGCTCAGCAGACGGTCGACCAGAAGTTTGACGAGGATGAGCGAGAGGATGGTGATGAGGATCTCGAACCAGTACTCGAACAGGAATCCTGGACGGAAATTCGGTTACGGTAGAAAAAGTAGAGACAAACTTACCAACGATGACGACGAACCATGACTCCTGGATGCGTTTTACTTGACGTTTGAAAGCTTCACCCATCCCGACAACCGAAAATCACGAAATGGAATTGGAAGAATGAAAAATTTAATTACAATTTGCAAGCAATAAATCCAATTTTCGATACATTTTGAAATACGGTAAACAATATTTGGAGTACGGTACGCAAGTATTGACTTTTTGTTTGATCCGGAATTTTGTAATATTTCGAGAAATCTTGTTGTTTTACTTTGATCGATTGATTTATTACTGTTTTTTCATGTGATTTCTTGATCAGGGTAATGTCGCGTACCTACTACGCTGTCAAGGAAACTCCAGGCCTTTGCAGGTAACTATTACACAAGATAATTGTGTTTTTCAGCGATGAACAGGTTTAGTTCGACTCTTTTCTTTCCTGTCTTCTCCTTCATTTTTTTCTGCGATTTTGTGAACTAGCGCCTAGAAATTAAACGGTTGCATCTGCCAGTATACTGAGAAAACAATACGCGTTGTTGTTCTTTCATAGAACTTTATCACTGATTTGCTTGCGAATAATGCGTTGACTACGCCAGGTGAGAGAGAGAGGAGTCTATCGTAATATATCCTTGTTATTCTCTTCGAAACTCTTCTCCTTTTGCTCCTCTTTCGCGTCAGTCTTGTTCGACTTTTGCGACTTGCGACTTGATTTCTTGCTCTTCTTGCTCTTCTTATCCGTTTTCTCCGTTCCCTTCTGTCCCTCCTTCTCGCGAGTGCTCGTCTTATTGCCTGACAAAGATGAGCTGTTTAATGTAGCAATTATGCGGAACTATCGTGATTAGTTCGATGACACTTGTGTAGATCCATGGCCCAGGATGACTTTCTAAGCCTAAGCAATAAACCAGAGCTTATGAATCATCGCAAGGCTGTTAGCCTGTCCTTACTCTTGTTCAAAACGGCCCGTGGAACTAAAGAAGCGCCGTTTATACCTATTCTGGGTGCGATTAATCAATTTTAGGTTATCCGATTTATCTATGGTTACATCTCCTCACCCGATCCTTTGCTGTTCGATGGATCCTTATTCGTCTTCTCTGTGTTCTTCTCCTTCTTTGATTTCTTATCCGTTTCCGATCGATCCTTCCTACTCTTGTCCCGGGGCGTACTCGCAACGTCCAGTAGTGGTTCACGATCTGGAAATATTCAAGTCAGTTGGCGATACAGGGGATACGGTATCAATGCTGCTCATATGCAAAAATCCAATTGGATTTAGCACCCCGAGAATGAAGCTATCTGTCTTCCACCCATCTTCCCCACATGTCTACTCGTAGCCTCATTACCGTATCACTTACGGGGTATAGCAGGGGCGTTCTCATTGCTGTTGCTATTCACCGTCTTGGTCGATTCGCCACTCGATTTCTTCCTGAGGGGATTACGGTACTCAATCGATTGCAAGATACCGTACTCACATCACTTGCGCGTTGGCCGCTTTCTCTTGCGTCGCAGCCACGAGCGCTTCCACCTAGAGTACGGTAACGTTAATGATTAGTGTGATACGGTGGAGGAGGGCTACGATAGTTGCATAATGGATTAGTAGGTTTTTATGTGAGAAAGCTATAAATCAGTTGTAGATAGGTTTAGGCTACGGTAGGTACATCTTCGAGTACGGTAGGTATGATACTGTGTGGAACGATACCTGGAGGATCTTGACACGCATTTCGATGCGAATCCGCTTGAACTCTTGCTTGAAGTGCTCGTAGAGACGTGCACGACGTTTCTGAAAGGGATATTTATGCAGCTAACGTGATCTGCTTTCAATATTGATACTCATACCATCTTTTTTCTACGGTAAGTATAGGTACTGTAGGGCTACAAGTTCAGTAATGGCCCGTCAGACAGTTGTCGATGCGAAGGGCTTATACCGATGCCAAACTACGGCACTGTCTGCTATACCCTATTATCTTGCTACCGTACCCTCAGTCGGACGTGCCATTCGGCGGCTGCGATGATGCCGCAGCTGCAGAAGATGAGCATGCCGGCGAGAGCGGGCAGGAAGATGGATGGGAGGGCGGAGCAGTCATCCTGAACGGAAGATTACGGTAGATTTGGGATACTGTAGTCCAGGATACGGTAGTTTTCTGGGTATTTGTATTTCAGAGTATGTGGATAGATTGCAGTTTACGACAGTCCAGAATATGGTACTATTTGGGAAACAGTAGCACGAGATACGGTGGTTCACTGGGTATGGGGTTCCAACGTGTGGTAGTAAAAAGGTACGGTATACCATGCGCAGCTGGGATCCTCGAGGGCTGTGAGTGGAGCGAGAAGAGGGGAGACGAACCGCACGAGCGGGGTGAATGAAGAAGAAATGAGGGGGAGTGAGCGTGAATTGCGAATAATTGAAATTGCATCACTGAGAAATGAAATTATGCAAAAGATATTGAAATTTGATTTATTTTTGTTTTTATGGATACTTTGTAGTGTTGAATGACCAGGGTGGTTTCAATTCAATATCCATTGGCGTTAAGAACTAGTGCGAGGTGCAACCAATGACATTTGTATTAGAAATTTGCACGTATTGACTTTTTTTCTTCATTTCATCCGGAATTGTAATGCTGACGTTTGAATTTTTTTCGTTGTTTCTGTTGTGAAGTACAATAGACTCGAATTGAATGTGGATTTGTACCCAATGGTCTTGTATATTAAGCAGCGGGAAGGAGCAGGCAGTCCGCCACATACTGCGTTCTTTTCTCCCTTTGTGTTCCCATTCGACACACTAATTTTTCTGAAGCGCGCGCGCCTGCATCTTTCTCTTCTCTTTCCTTCCAATTTATTCCATTCATTCCGTCCATTTCCCCTCCTCCCCCTTCCTTCCCTCGTCCTTCCTCCTCTCTCTTCTCCCTATCGCGATGTCTCTCACCGCTCTGCCCACACTCCGACTCGCGCATACACTCTCACCATTCGCGCGAATCCTTACACTCGTCGTCTGGCTACCCTCTCAAGTCGCAGTGCTCCCTCGCCTGCTCTCTCGAGTCGCAATGCTCCCTCATCACACTCTGTTCGTCTGCCACTCTCCTCCCCTCCCACACTCCCTCGCCTCTCTTTTCACTGCAGACCACTCATCTAATTCTCTTTCCTCTGCCCGTCGAGCACTCTCTAGCTTTCTCTCGATCTCTCGTCTGACTCTCTCACTCATCCATTTCTTGGGTGATTTGAAAAGAGCGAGAGGGCGAGAGATGAGAGAGCGCAGACAGGTCAGACGGCGCGATATTATGTCATTTCGATGGATATGTTCAAAAACGTCGGAAAAGAACAGGAGTAAAGAGCAAGATGGAGGCACAAAGAAGCTATCGAATGTGGCAGTATGCATGGGAGGACAATACTCAAGGGCTGACCTACTTTGAAGCCGTTTTGATCTACTTCCTCTTTGGGACAAGGAGAAAAGGCAGGCTCAAAGCTGAATTTGTAGCATCTGGGATAGACAAAGGCCCGCAAAACACCTGCGTGGACTCCCTGAGAGTCCCGCCACGATCTGGAAAGGTACGGTAGCCTTACGGATCGATATTTCGCCTGAGATGAATACATCTCTTGAAGTGAAAGAATTGTGGCCCAGGGCCCTTCGAACACTGTCACATTACAGTATCGATTGGGTCACTATAGTTGTGGGGTAAGTCATATCGGATGGGCATGGAAGTTCCTGGAATCTGGAGACACTCGAAAAGCTTCTCAAATAGCCGTTTCCGGTAATCGGATCGAGTCCAAACTTTGTGGGCACAATGAAATTTCCAATGTCAATCGATTCCCAGATTTGTGTCTCAATCGATAATTGGATAAGATCGTATTGGGATGTTCGATCCCTTTCCTCACTCCCCCTCCCCATCTCCTCCTCTTCTTTCTTCTTCTTCTTCCTTTCGCTTGTCGAGCGTTCTCTTGCCGCTCTCTCGTCTTTGCCCGATCTCTCTTCGGTCTCTGTCCGGTCTCTCCACATTGCATAATCTCTCTCCTGTTGTAGCCGTCTCCGCTCTCTCCCTCGCACCCGATCTCTCCCCGGTATCTCTCCCTTCTCCCTCCACTTTCTGTGTCCAGTAAACAGAGAGCGAGAGAGGGAGGGAAAGGAGGAGAGGGTCAGAGAAATGATCTGGGTAAGAGAGTAGAGTCCCCTGTGTGACGGAAACCTGGTGCGACAAAGTACGTGAGACGCTGTGGAGCAGGCATGGCAGAGGCCCGAGGGGATCCTAGACATGGAGGATCCAGAGGGAAAGAAGGAAGGGTGTTAAGTGACACGCAGTGCCTCTGTCGAAGGAAGGTCATGGCGTGATGACGAATGACCCCTATCTCTCTCTCTATTTCGAAGGATCTCTGAGACAGTCAGTGGAACGATTGATACAGGCTTCTTAATGGAGACAACAAACATGGAAGGCAGTGTTCAAACTTGGTGATCTCATTATCTTCTGATATGAGAAGAATCTCAAGTATATGTATTTGAAAAGTCATAGAGATGCTACTGAAGTGAAAATGATGTGCAGATGCCTTATCGTGGAAAACTCACTAATTGGAGAGGGGAAGTCCTCGTCAAAGAAGGCGAAAGGGGCGTCAGATTCCCCTCTCGTTGAGGGGTATGCCCTTGTCAAGATGTTTGAGCTGTGGAACTTGCGTGAGAGTTGGCAAACTTTGTTTTGCCCATCACTTGAGTTCGATCCCCGTTCGCATTCATACAGTTCTGTGTGGTTGTCTAATGCGGCTCTCCCTCTCCTTCCCTTTCCTCTTCTTTCTGCATTGGAAATGGGAAGACAGCGCGAGGGAGAGAGCACTGCTGTCCCTCAACTGCAAATGACTCGAATGGGCAGAGGGGGAGGCCGGTTTAATGATCAGTTAGATCAAAGGTCACATTTTGTTGACCTCTCCTACGATCCGAGAGAGACAGTTTGCTTCTTCCCCTGCTCTTCCAAACAGATAGGCTGAGTCATATGATTTGCCGCGCTCGAAAAGTGCGTCCGAACGGACCAACCCGTTCTGGACAGATGGGAGCAGGGGCATTGATCGATTCGACCAATCGATATTCCCCTAACCCCTTCTCTTTCCCACCTTTCCTATCAACAGATCACAAGAGGTCAGCCGCGTGCGATGTGTGATGATTCTCACTCGTACACTCGATGAGTAGAAAAAGTGAAGAGAAAGAGATAAGGTACGAGGAGTGATTATCCTTATCGTATGGTTATCCCGAGTAAGAACTTGGTTAGGAAGGATTAGTCATGGTTGATGTCTGACAGAAGGTCATTCGTTGTTATGCAATTACAAAGCAACACTGCTATACTATTTTGTATGGCAATTCGTCAATAATTGATTAACTCCCCCTTGTCTCCCTCATTCTTCGCTCATTTCGCCCTCGCGAGCGGTCTGACGAGGACGATAGAAGAACTTCCACCGCTGGTAGGCCATTCTTGTCTCTTGGATAGCTGTAGCTACTATGGTACGGCTGAGTGGTGTGACTAATAGTCAGTGACTATAGTTGTGGGGCTTCAGATGCACTGTTGTGAAGAGAGGAGGAATCAAAATCAAAATGCATTCAAATTATTGGTTGTTCTCATTCTCTTTACTGCGGATGACGCGTCACACGTTCACTATTTCTCTCTCTATCTGTCCGGGTATTCATAGAACATTTGCTCCCTTCCCTCCTCTCTCCCTTTTCATTCCCCCTCTCCCCTCAACTTCCCCCTCCCTTCCCGTCAGCCGCCCTCTCCACTTTCCACACTGTCTCGTCGTCTCTCTCACTCCTGCTCGCTAGAATGGTCTATGTGTGTGCTTGTGGGAGAGAGAGAAGACTGGGGGAGAGGAGCCAGGGCCGCTTTTTATCCCACAGCCCTCCAGGTTAAAAAAAATTGCAAATGGAGGGGAGTGAGGCTGCACATGCTGCAGGAGCCACAAGGGCCTGTGATTTGGATGACGTGAGGAAGGGGAGGGGTTGCCCTGATTGTGCCACTGTAGTGTACGTGACCTACCCTCGCTCGGGTTAGGGTATCTAACCGAGCGATTGGGGAATTGCGCTTCTTCTGCTGTATAGGCGCAGTATATTACGTGTCAGGGACGAAATAGCGTGGGAAAGGGAGAGAGGCACTCGCTTGCGAGCGCTAGTTCCGTAATGAGAATTATACTCGGCTGAACACGTAGCAGTTTGCTCCCTTCCTTATTTTCCCGATCCCTAACCTATCAAACAAAGTGATAGAGTATGCGGAGAGGTAGACGAGCCAGCGGGAATCTTATGGATCCCTGATAGTTCTTTGAGGTCCAGACGTAATGAGCCTTTTGTGGAACCGCCGCCGTGTTCCTTCCGGGTTTGGGTGCCAGGTCAATCTTTCGATCCGGTCAAAACCCGATCTCCTCTACTCCTTCTCCCTCTCCCACTCTGGGTCGCCTCCTACCCACTCCCTCTCCATTTCGTATGCTCTCTCGCCTCTCTCTCTCTATTCTCCCACCACTTCACTCCTTTATCTCTTCTTCCTCCTCCCATTCTCCAATTTATCATCCTGTCCCGGCCTCGCCCTCTCCATTTCCTACACTATCTCGGCGCGAGTTCACCCAATCCAAGTTTTCGGTGCTCTTTACCTGCCACGATTTCGCACCTTGATCCCTCTCAAATTGACGTGGTCTCTAGCCTCTCTCTCTCTCTCTCCTCGACCCTTCTTTGTATGTGGCGGTCCCCTCCTCTCCCCATCCTTCCCTCCTCCGCTCCGGCCTCCTCTCCCCATCGTCTCTCTCTCAATCATCCTCAGCATGCTCCAACCACACATACTTGACTAGATAGGCCCGCTCCCTGACCCACCCAACGGGCAGGATGACCTACCCACGGGCACCGATGGTACCGGGTTCCATGGTACCAAGTGAACTCATCTCTTTTTCTAAGGATGCCGTGTACTTTGCCCGCCGGGCTTAGCCCCTCCCCTCTCTGGCACTCGGGTATACCCCGGCTTGGGAGTAGTACTTCCCGGATACGCCGGTATCATCTGACGATGTCGTGTCATTGCCCCCTTCTCCGCTACCCCCAGTACCCTGCCTCCTCCTCCCGTCTATCTCTCTCTCTCTCTCTCGCTCCACACCGTGTGTTCAATGTTTTCTGCATTCCCGAGCACTATATCTCTGTATCCCCCTCGCTCATTCTCTCGTGTCTGACCATCTTCCTTTAATGGTTCCTGGGTCCACGGTGTTGCATAGTGCATGCGGGGACCATCTGTCCTGGGTGGACTGGGCCAGACCCAAAGAGCCAATCAATTGGTAGATCACTCGGGCCCGCTTTGTGATTGGTGTACCAGAGCGCGCCCAACTGGTTAGCCGGTTAGTTCAGTTCTGTGCTTGTGTGCCTCTTCATCTCTCTAGCTATCTATCTATCTCGTTCGCGGGGCATTATTCACATTGCTATCTTTAACTGTTTACGCTCACGTGATATAGTAACAGACAAGGGGAAAGGATCAAGAATCAATGAGAATGAGGGATCGAGGAACCTGTGGTATTATAGTTTGGTAATCCTTCGAATCAAGGATTACGAGGGCACACAACAAAACTTCGGGTTTTCGAAGCATGTAGGTTCATTAACCGTTGGCTTCCGTTTGATGTGATTGAGTAGGAAGGCCACTCCACACTGAATTATAAGCCACAACGCTCCCTCTGGGTGTTATCTGTCCTTGTTGTGACCTCATCTGATCATGAGTTATCATGTTCCGGTTATGATGTTAGATGGAGCGAGGAAAGTCACTAATACGACGGGGTGAGCTGGAACCAGACAAGCACTGACCCAGACCGTTCCTGTGGTCCTAGACCGGGTACCATAATGGTCCTACGATCTTTGCCCCCTTCCTCCCTCTTCTTATCTAGTGGCCAACCGTAGTACAGATGTGTGTCGGACTGTGACGTCACTTTCCGGGAATCTCCCTTGGATACGGATCCGTGTTCTTCCATTCCATCCCTATGCATTTCCAATCTCTCCCGTAGTCCTTGGCTACCGGGTGCTCGTTCCTTAGTGGAAGCATGAAAAATGTGCCACTTTCCACATATTTCGGTCCCCCACACTCTGGCGTGTCTGGCCACTCTCACCCGTCCTCTGCGTCTCTGCCCCATCTCCGTCTTCCCCCTTCGCCTAGTCGCGTCGCCTCCTCTCGGCTCGCCTCCCTTCCCCCATCCGCCACTCCTCCCGCCTCTGCCTCTGCGTCTCTCGCCCCTGCCCACTCTCTCGGCCTCTCTACCCACCCCCTCTCCTCCTTTCAACCACTCCCTCGCCGCCGCACTCTGCCCGCTCTCTCCGCTGCGCACACTCTCTCCGCTCATTCTCTAGGCCGCGCTCTCCTCCCGGCCGCCCGTCCGCGTCCGCGGCGCCCGTCCAACATTGTCGTACGCGTGCGCGCGTATTACCATTCGACGCGGCTCGTCGCGCCCGTCACGACGGTACCCATTTTACCCCCTGTCTGTACCGGATTCACGCACTTTTGCCACTCCCAAGGTCAGGAAAACTGGCGCAAAGTGCTCGGAAACGGCACGAAATCGATTGACTAGGTGAGGGGATCGTCCTGGCCCATTTCGCAAAGTTTGGGAGTGATGGGCGCACGGGGAATTGAGATCGGGGGTATCGATCGAAATGGGTAAGGTTGGCGCCCCCAGAGTAGGGAACAGTAGGATAGGGAGGAGTGGTAGGGGAGTGGTTGCGGATCCCTTACTACTCCTTGAATTGAAAGTTTGATACACATGACCTATACCCAGCGGTGTTGTTTGGTGCCCGGTTTCGTATGTGTGTGTGTTTTGGTGAGGGGGCGAGAGAATGAGAGGCACACGCACTTAATAGGCCTCCTAACAGGTCAGGGTGACCTAAGGAGAGGGGGGGGGATAGCTGGATCGGGATCCTAGAGCCGATCCCATTGCTCATTGGGATTCGTGGCATTGTAATACGGGAGTGATTGCGTCATCGTTGTCTGGCTACGTCCAACCATCAATCTTACGGATACTATGCGCTTTCGAATTTCGTTTTGGATGGGCCAAATCTCATATCGTGGAATGTGATCGGCATCACACAGTTATTCGTAGCCTGTTTTTACAATGGTTCTTTGCCCCCTCCCCCTCTCTCGTTTCCTCTTATTTCTTGGTAAAGTCACTGAGTGTGTATGAGTGAGAGAGAGACGAATTAGCGAACGGATTAACGAAAGAGGGAGCGAGTCAATGAGCAGTCTTGAACTTCCCCCGTGTCCTACTGCTCCTTCTGAAGGCCACAGTGCGAGAGTCAATCCCAAGGTTCCAAACTTGCTGTCATTTTGCACATACACTCCACACTGCCTCGCGATCTGTCTAGTTGTCTGGTCGGGACAATAGGACGAAGAGACTCGTTGGTCTCTCTCCTCACCCTCTCCATCTCTCTCTCTCTCTTCTTCATTCCATCTCGTTTCCCCCCTCCCTCTCCTTTCTATTTCACAAGATGTTGACGGAGCGAATGGGGAAGGGTTGAAAAGAACACACTCGGGAGAAATTGTAGCCCGGACGCACTCGTTTTGTTTCCAAGTGCGGCGACGTTTCCGAAACCGCACTAAGCATCACACACAAACAAACGCCGTTTTGGTGGAGGAAGGGGCAGTGTGCAAGCAGGGAGCACAGGACTAACCAGGCTAATCAAGGAGAGACTCCAGTAATTACCCGTGGTAAATGCGCTCCTATCGCGACAGGCGCGAGTGTTGGAAGAGGCAAGAGCGCGAGCTTGTTTGATTGATGCGTCATATGTGCTTATCAATAGAGATGGGAATCGAGATTAGAAATCCAAAAGAAAGCGCGAAATGTCGCAATTCATCATACGATTGGAAAACCGGAAAATTCAATTTTGAAAACCGGCAAAAAGAAATATTGAAGCGCGTAAATTAATGGTGTTGACGCAATTACTGATTTTGGGTCGTGCGCGTTTGAAGTGCTAGTTCATTTTTCTTCGTCACGTCAGTTTTCGTAGTCTGGACAACTTATCGGCGGCGGTTTTGATTCTATCGCAATTTGTAGTCATTGCTCTACCAAGGTGCGTTGAAAGGCGCCGCATAAAGTGCTTGCGGGCGGTTAATTTGGCCGTTTTAAGCAACAGACCTGCTTTCTGACATGTTTCAAATTGGCGCGAGAGTAATTTGAGAGGCGCGGGAAGTCTTATCGGCGGTCTGGTGCGTGGGAAAAGAGACATAATAACAATGCGGCAATTCTCGTGTTATCTGTCACTGCTTTTGAATACATTTCCTCGCCCAGTTTATCATCATCACTTCATTTCCACATTCCACACTCGTTTCCGTTTTCGTTTCTGCCGTTGGTCCGGGGATATTCAGCCCGAAGCCATTCCATTCCTTCGCTCTTTTGGCCTAATCTATCCTCTCTTGATTGCAGTCCGATCACTCTCATTTCCTCCCGGTGGATTATCGATCAATTTCCTCAGCGTCGAGCGGTCGTTTCGCACTCTTATTTGGTACGTTCTCCCTCCTTTTCACTTGCTTTCCTCTCCTGCCTCCCTCTTCGTTCGCCTTTTTTACGCTGGTATTTGAGGCGGTGTGTGTAGCAAAATAGGAGGCGAGTGAGAGAAGGAGGAAGAGAGAGACGAGCGGCCGGGGCTTATGTGCAATGGGATATGGGAAATGAGCGAGAGGGCGAGAGATGGGAGCGAGGGAAAACATTGGAAGAGCAGAGAGAGAGAGAGACGGACAATCTCTCGTGCTCTTTCTGTACTCTATGTTATTCGGGTGACCGCACAAAGTCCCCCACTCCTCCTCTTGTGAAAGATCAGTGAACTGCAAAGATAAAAAAGCATTTCAGAGTAGAAGAAATACTTTGAGAACAGTCTATGATTGGGAAACATACCCAATTTTTACAAATCGTGTCACCTACTGTCGTGATGTATTAAACAATTTGATGTGGTCATATTTTTCACGGAGAAGTATTCAGAAACATGGTAAAGAGTAAGATGATATGTTTTCTCGAAACTTACACCACATTATTTAGTGTGACATGGAAACTTACATGTGGTAAAAGGCGGCTTCCTTGTGAACTCGTCTTGTGTAGATTTAGTCACGGACAATTGGGAAAGTTCTGATTGCTCTTTGTGCCCTTCTTATCGGTTCCCATTCCGATGGTCAGGGTCGATTATCGATGAGTTGCTATTGTTATTGTTGTTATTTGTGCTCGCCTAGACACTACTCGATTGCGACTCGCTTCTTTCCCTTTCCATCTGTCTGTCTGCCTTGATAGCATCTTCCTTCTCGTGTGTCTCTCTCTCCATCATCTCGTTCCAACAAGGTGTTTATCATAGCCGGCAATCAGTGTAATCTCTAGTCTCTCTCGCGCTCTCGAATGCCACGCACACGATGTATGCGTATCTGTGTGTACGATTGTGTGTGGTCAGTGGTCGACGAATAACAAACTGCACCATAGTGTATTTTCGAAAATGCACTCCCTTCGTGAAAGGGGGCAAAATTTGCATAGAACGAAGTTGATTAACGTGTTTATTCAAGAATTTCTCAATTAACGTCAACTTTGCAGGTATCATCGATGAATGTGAAGGAGCGCGCATAGAGGAACCACGTCATCGTCGCTTTATCGATTGATCGATCAACCAATACTCCCGAGTGACCTATCCAAGCCCCGCCCCCATCCAAGACTATGAGCTTTTCCGCCTCCGAGCTCAACTACCTCATCCTGCGGTACCTAGAAGAGTCTGGTGAGATCATATATCTCCTTTTTTTCTCTCTTCATTTTAATTGGTCAATATGCGCTGGAAGTTGGGAAGTGTTCAATAGGGCGCGAGTCAGAGTGAATGAGATATAACGGAGAGAGCCAGCCCGGAATGAATAATGAGGATTGGAGCAGGCAGGGGAGGGAAGGCTAGACTCTAGAGATGAATGAGAGAGAGAGAGGGAGAGGAGTGACTGAAGGGGTTAGGATGAGCGTTGGAAGTGATGGAGAGGGGGCAAGGGGCAGGGGGAGTGTAAGGGCATTCCCCTACTCCTCTTCCTTCCTCCCCCCTCTCTCTCGCAAACCCGTTCCTCCTCTCCTACAGTGATGATGACAGTCAGTGAGTCGATCGACCCCCCCCCCCTCCTCCTTTGCCCCTGTACAATTTAGTGTGAAGAGAGAGGAGGAGGTAGTAGTCTGCGAAATGGAGGAAGAAAGAGGAGAATGGCCTCCCTCACTGCTCACTGAAATGGAATGGCCTTTAGAGAGAAGTCCCGCCCTCCTCTTCCCCCCATCCTTTCTTCCTCCTTTTCGATCAAATTTGTCGAAAGTTCCACAAAAAGAGTGAGGTGGAGAACGGAAATGGAGAAAAGGAAGGGAAATATGGAAGAGTAGTGAAGGTATTGAGCTTTTTGAGAAGCTGGGAATGTGAGATATTAAGAATGGGAGACTGATGTGAGAAGCGAAGCTGACGTGTGTTTGTGGCATTTGGGAGCAGGGAAGAGAGAGAGGGAGAAGGAGGAGGGGATAGAAGGAGGAGGGGATAGAAGGAGCAACAGTCATCCGGTTGATTCATGTGATACGGAGAGAGTGTAGAGTGCAACGTGGTTCTCTCGGCCCTTCCCCCTCCTACCCCTTCCCCCCCTCCTCTCCATCCTTCCAATCTGCTCGCTTACTCTCGCTTATCGCTAAACGAGATCAGTGCGAGTGTGTGAATGAAAGAGGAGAAATTGAGAGGTTGCAAAGCGGGGAGAGGGGAGGAGGGGCAAATGATGAAATGAGAGAGAGAGAGAGAGAGGTGAACTTTGAATGGCGAAGTGCTGGCAGTGCATGGGTGTACGGAGTGGAGGAATCAGGGGTATAATGGAGCGATGGAAGGTATAGGACTGCACTCCCGATGTTTCGTTCCTGCGAGGGTGGTGATCATTGTTTTGGGGGACAATGCCGCGACATTCGATCACATTTACACGGAAGACCCTCTATTTTGGCCATTCGTTCGAGGGTGGTTATCATCACTACTTCAACAGGAACAGATAAAAAGATCTGTGCTAAAGGCGGCAATTATGCGTGCGCAGCACACGAGAGCAAATGGTGTAATCGAGATAGCTATAATTAGGGCGAACGACGTTATTATGGGCTTAGCTGGTGGAGAAAATGGGAGAGAAGCCGTATTATTGAGAGGGAAGCACGAAGGAGGAAGGATTTATTGGAGTATGTTTGCTCACATTAAATATATAAGATGAAAGATGGAATGTGCGAACGAATGTTATTGCTTTATCAATGTATTGAGAGTATGCGAATTATTGAGAAGGAGGAGATTGGAGGCAGGCTTTAGCAAATTAGCCATTCAAAGTGTCGCAATGAGAAAGCTGATGGGGGAACTGTGAACAGCACATCATACAATCGACTATTACATTACAGTTTTCCTGACATCAAGGCAATGGACGAAACATCATTAGGGAGGGGATTGAAATTCTCGGACTGAGTGACAATCGTCCAAGGGATGGCGTACAATCAATTACTTTACTCTAACCATACACGTGATACGATGAAACATCAATCAACCATCATTGCAGGTCTGAACCACACGGCGTTTCTGTTCGCGCGTGAGACGCAGTTGGACCAGCACGATATGGCGAGAGAAGTGCCATCCGGCGCACTCGTCCATGTCGTTCAGGTAATTAAGTTTATTAATTAACTTTGTTATCATGTTTTATGCATTGTCAGGGTTTTTCCTATTAGACGCGTAGGCATTTATTTTATCCTGAAATAAGGCCATGTAAAGAAAAAAAAGAAGCTTACATTGTTGTGATAAGATGGAATATTTGCAATCAATGGCAGAACTAATGCCATTAATTTAATGAATCTGCGTTATTAGCTTGTTTTGTGAGTCGTCAAAGTGTTTGCTTGCTCGAAAAGTGGCCCATTTCATTTCCGCAAGATTCCCTCCGCGTCTTTCTGTCCTGATTAGCATAGTTGTGTTATATACGAGATGAAGGTGCTTGAGACGTGCACTAATGAGCTCACTTGACGAGGGTTCTCGAAATAGACCTTTGCTACGAAATGGAGTGCCTCTCCACTCCAGGTGGAGCTGTAATTGTAGCAGTCTCTGATACAACCACACATCATTAGCGAGCATTTCTCTATAGTCTCGACAAGATATGCTTTTTTGTCACTGGCTTCCATGTACAGAGATGATACGAATAGCGTACAGAGAATGCATACCCCCTCATTAACACTGGGGATGGAATTCCTTGAAATATTGATTTCCATTACTCCATACTCCTCTCAATTATCATTCACTGTGTGTGAAAACAGACTATAACGTAATAAATAAATTATGAATTTGACCCTATTCAATTTCATCCGTCCATTCCAGAAGGGTCTTGCCTTCGTTGAGTTCGAGTCGAAGGCGAATCTCGAAGACGGCGAAGAGAATGACGTCCCGCGCATCGGACTCCTCGATGCTGGTGAGAATTTATTATTAAAAACCTTTTTTCGAGGTTGTGAAATTCCACTGGGAATTGTTGTGTTTCAATTGTTTCTAAAGCCGACTATTTTCAACATAAATTCATGAAGAAAGCTTGTGTGTGCGTTTTTAATCTGATTTTCTATGCACCTTCTATTTTGTGAGAAAGGACTTGGCCAAATTAAATTAACCTAATAGAATTCCCATTGCAGCCTCGTTCGACCCTACGAGACCAGGCGTGCGACATCGACAGACCACGAATGACGGCGCCGGTTTGTAAATTTGCTGTTTTAATTACATTAATATTTAAATTAAACAGATCCTTAATAACGTCATAACTGTTAAAAACCAGAAATGTAGACCCTTTTACAGAGGAGGAAACAGATGAAGAGCAGGAGGTTGCTGAGATGATTGAGAAAAGTCCCTCTCCTGAGTCCCTTGAGCCCCTTGACAAATAAATTTCTTGCTAATTTACGCCCACTTGTGTGTAAACAATGAAAATTAGAATAGGGAAGCACCACTTGGGAAGATTCATAAAAAAATTGCTTTTGGAACAATACCTTCTGATGTGAGCTCGTTTCCCCGTGATTCTGTAACTAAGATGGCATTCACTCATAGACCACAGACAGAGAAAATGGACCCCATAGATCAAAATCTTATCTCGTGAATATGCAGGCACGTCTGGACAGACGCAACGAGACCGCGATCGCGAAGCGCGTACGGATCGAGTAGGAGGGCCAGGAATGGCAGAGGGAAGGACGAATGGAGGAGGACCCGCCCAGACTGGAACACCCAAGAGGGATAGGGTCAGTTTACTGTCAATTCAATGTCGAAATAACTACAAAGGTAGATGAAGAAGTAATGAATGTTAGTAAGGACGAAATTGTCGTACTATTTGTGTATTTTCCATTGGAATTGGGAATAGATGCACAGCGGAAGGGAGAAGTGCTTCCAAAGCCTTGTTATGCATTGTAAGCCGTGAAAACTGCTGAAAAGGGATTTCGAAAACACGCGAATGCTCTCGGTCGCTGTTGTTTACGTCACTCGCTCGAGATTTCGAAGATTTTCTCTTTTCGCGGACTTCTTTCCAATCAGCAGCCCTCTCCTCCCAAAGGGGATTCTCGCTTATCCCCATGAAGCTTTACTAGAGTGAAATAGAGTATCCGCGTTACGTTATGCGTATGAAGCACTAAAGTAGCAAGTGAATGACATTAGAGATGAATTTGATTATTACTTTCCAAATCAGCAGCGATCATTAGCTATATTTTAGCTAATAACTTAACTATAATCTCTCAAATAACTCAGAGTTTATTACAATCACTCATTACAGTTGCAAGTTCTCTTTAATATAATGCAAGTAGCGGAATAAACATTGAATTGAATAAATTATTGATTTGTTTTTTTCAGAGTGCGCACCCAGCTGGTCTTTCGCCGACGAATTCTACGTCGTCACAGGCATCAGGAATGGGAGGAGGGCAGAGAGCACCCATTGGACCGCCCCATCCTGAGAGGACGGGAGGAGGTATCTAGATTTATACTATATACGAGAAATAGAGAAGACAAGTGAAAAATCGAAGCAACACTAATTTTCTTCTTCGTTCTTGCACGTTAGTAGGAAAATGTTATTTCGAACTTCCTTCGGAAAACTAGAAACATACCTTTTAAAAAACTATTTTGACAATCCTTTTGAAGTTTTGACATAAAATTCCACCTAGTTGTTTAATGTTATTATCTGAATGTGTCGGAAGGAAATATTAAAATACTGTTTAGATTGATGTTTCGCATCAAATTTAATTGTGAGTTGGAAAAATACCCTTTTTCACAACTTGCGATTCTTGTGTTTCATTGATCGTTCTACTTACAGGGAGTTCAACTAACAACACGCCAAACGGACAGTACAACAACAAGAAACACGCAGCGATGAATGGATTGAGCAGGTACGGTAGTCGATATCGATTTATTGATTATTGATTATATGACGTAAGAGGAAGGCACACGGGTCGAGACGTATTGATTGATGTTAGGGGTTTACATTTCGCTCGTTCGATATCCCTACCTTTGTACTCTATCTGAAACACTACTCATCCTAGTTATTGAATGAGTATTCTCGGGGGGGGGGGGGGTAATTCGCAAAGATTGATCCGATCGCGCGCTAAGACCTATCGCTCCGCATCGTTTCGCCATCCACAAAGTTGGACAAGACTCTCCGTCGATAAACTCAAGCCATCAATGATACTACTCGTTGTGTTCACTCATTGCATTGGTCTCATGTATGGTCTGCATACCCCTTCCCACCAATCTTTCTTCGAAGAGATTCACGTTTCATATATTCGAATGTAGCCTAGATCGATCAATATTTCGCTCTCGACCTATCGTAATCACCTCCATAGTGAGTAGTCCCATCACTCACATCTAGCCTTCGATCGATAGTTCCTCACTTGGTATTGTATCGTATCGTAGCATGTTTATCCTTTGAACCAAACCGTCTTCCCTGGCCATCTTCCTTTTTTTCTTGCTACAACTCCCCCTCTCTGGACATTGAGCTCATTTCAGGCACGAGCCCCATCTGTCATCTCTAGTCTCTCCGGCCTCCTGAGCCCTCTCTCAACCTCCTCATCCTACCACGTGCTCTTAATCTCCCAATCATTGATCTTTGATCTTTGAACAATGATCAATCCCATCCCGCAATGTTTCACTGTGAATCTCGTGTTTCGTGCAGCACATACAACATTGATTATTGACCACTCGCAATTCATTTTTCTTCCTCAATCTTTTTCTTCTTGTATTGTGTACATCATGTGGCTGTTGGTGGCTTGAGTTGCGCGTAAAACCCGAGTTTGAGCAAACCTGAATTTTAAGAGAGCGGTATGTAATAGAAGCGCGATAGGAGAGAACTTTGGGGGCCTAAGTATCCGGGAAAAAATAGGGAAAATGAGGGCAGGATGTTGACACCGAAACTCTCCAGGGACCTGCACTCGAAGTCGACAGAAGTCTTGGCGCAGAAGGTTGCCTCTGTTGGCCTATAGGATCTGCTCCTCCCAAGCCCCGCCCCCTTCAAGCCCCGCCCCCTTCCTCCTCACCACTACCATCTTCCGTCTACTACTGCTCCGAGTGATGATACCGCAATGAAGATCGCTCCCGGTTTAAGCCACGCCCCCTTTTTCTTTTCCCAGACTTTGATGCATGGTCACATTCACACTCAGATCTTAGTTTTGCTCCTTTTTTGGTCGCCCCTTTCGAGCCACTGACAGCCACAGCTTTCATTCCATCCCATTGTGTTTATTGTCTATCTATCGCCTGCTTTTACACTTCTTTCCCGTGTATCCGACTGTGATTTGGTTCTTCACCCCCTTCCAATCTAGTCTCAAACAAAAACCACCCATCCAGTTTGTCTGAAACTCACGCTTATTCTCATTGGTTGCAAGAAGATCGATGGTGCTATAGGGCTCCCTTCCTTACTATCATGAATTGATTCGCTTGCTCCCCTCCAAACAGTTCTCCCCCATGCATTACCCTGATTGCCTCGTGTTTTCCTTCTTTTTTTATTGTCAATTAACAACCAAGCACCTCCTTTTTTCCCCAATACGAGCGACTTTTGAAGTAAACTTGTTACCGTTAATATAACGAATCGGGCTCGATTTATCTCTCCTCTTCTTCGCATGTTTTCACACACTCCGCTGTTCACTCTAGGGGCTTTAAATTGTATCTCTTGATCTACCGCAAGCAGTTATCGATTGAAAATCCATCCTAACATCCCTCCCCAATCCCTAGAATAATCTCTCTTTCTCAAGAGACGGGTACTGATTGTGCATCCCCCCTTTCTCCCTTCCCCTTGACTCTAATCGATAACTGCTCGTTTGTCTACCGTATCCCTCAGGATCCTCATCCCGCCCCCTCCTCTCCCTCACTCATCCCATCTCTTTCCCTGTTGTTGTATCTGTTCTCATCCGCATCTTCTTCTCTTTCATATCTGAGTATCGATCGAGCGATTCTAATTAATCGATCGTCTGTGAACGACAACTCGAAATATGAACTGCACTCTCTTCAATTCGTACACTTTCTCGCTCTAGTGACGATAGATTGTGCGAATTGGATTGAAATCAGTTCACATTTCGAGTGAACGGTCTCCTGTTTCACACGTATCTCTTGTCTTCTCCTCCCTCCCTTTTTTCATAACTTACAGCTATATTAGCATGTATATTGGTTGTCTCCTAGAAGTCTCCTCATCCTCGCCTTCTCTTGTAATCTTGCAATATACGTTTATATTGTTATCAACTTTGTATGCTGTATACTCTTGATTGGTCCGCGCACCTCGGAACGTTTGATATCCATATAGAAAATCAGCGAGAATCTAATTCGGTTAATATTTGTCCCCTCCATCTTTTCTCTTCCGTTGGCTTTGGCACGTCTCATCCTCGCACAATCACTATTTTTTTGCGACTTTTCTCTCATGTTCAACGATTCCTCACTTTCACTACTACATCATTATTTTTCGCCCCCCGTTGTTCTGCCAAATACAAAAAAAAAGAATAAAATGAATTAAAAATAAACGCTTGGGTTGTATGGGACACAATGAGATGTTTACGATACAATGATATCCGATAATCGATGGGAGAAAAGAGAGAAGCACTCCTGAATCTGACTTGCGATTTCATACATCTGATTTAGAAGATTCTAAAAATGGAAAATGACTCAATCGTTAATTGATGCTTACCAATCAATCAGTTACCATTACCAATGATATTACCATTGTTATTACCAATCTTATTACTAATGCTTACCAATGCTTACCAATACTTACCTATCAATCAACCAGTTGGTAGCGTGGATAAGGCCGTATTGCCTATTTTTATCGAAGTCTAAAAATTCGATGATTGTTTCGATAAACGATAATTGGTGCCTGCAGGATGGCATCGGAGGAAGGCCGACTGACTCCGCTGTGGAGGAGCAACTGTGAAATCGACAGGGACAAGGTAAGGAGAAGGTTGAACATCCAGGCATAGGCTATGAGTGTGGTATCTCCCCCAATCGTTCCCGAATCATTGTCAGTTTACTAATAGGAAAACCATGTTAGCAAGTGATGTGGGGGATTGATGTTAAATGTTGAATAAAGAGGGTTAGGAAGATACAATGTGGCCAGAATTTACGTGGATAGTTTATTCGAAACTTCTGTGTACTGAACGCGGTAGTACAAATTAGTACGGCACAGTAACACATAGATTTACAATGAGAAGTAGGTGGGATGTACAAGGTTCGATTACGGTAGTGGTGTGCTCCATGTCAGGTGCGTGCGATGAAGGTTCACTCGTCCGAGGTGTTCGTCTGCTCGTGGAACCCGCATCGGGACTGCTTCGGCACCGGGTCAGTTGGTGTGTGGTGTGTAGGGGGAAACGTCGTCGAACAAAATACAAATATTCCCTGTGGTTTATGACGTTATATCAGAACTTTCATAAACGTCCAGTTGTGAGAAGAAATAGCTAATGCGGCGCAATATTGAGTATTTGAGTGTCCGAAATTTAAATTCACATTCAGATCGAGCGACTCGACAGCACGAATCTGGGATGTGAGCGGATCGGAGAGATCGGATGTGACCAGCGAGATACTCGCCAATCGGTAAGCTGGTCTCGAATGGAACAGGGAGGGAGTACGGTAGTCGGTTTGGTGAATAGGTATTTGGATCATTGTCGAATGTGGTCACATGATGATCGATCTCGAGTGGAACAAGAGGGGTTACGGTAATAGAGAAGCATATATTGATTAATCGATGAAATTTATCTATTGACAAACGAATTGCAGATCGGTGAGGCTCATGCACAGCGAGGAGCTGGTCGCGCAAGAGAAGGTGAGATTAGTTGAGCATCAGAATTCTGTAGTTTAGATTGTAGTCTGATCTCTAACTAGACTGTAGTCTGATCTCTGACTAGAATCTAGTTTAATCGTTGAGGACGTGACTACGATCGACTGGGACGCGACGGGCAACTGGCTGGCCACCGGCTGCTATGATGGGCAGGTCCGACTATGGACGGCTGATGGTGAGTGTATGGAGTTTGGTGGATGTGGTTTGTAGGTTGTTGGTTAATCTCTGATCTCTGAAGGCTTCATTTCTGAAGTATCATCGAAGCTGTGTAGCTTGATCGATGTAGTTTGTAGTCTGATCAAAGATCTCTTGTTCGAGCCGTGCGATATCGAAATCATAGGAATACAGATGGTTTCGTAGCTTTTGAAGAGCTCACATGTTTCCTGTAGTAATACTGAGGTTTCATAGAATAGTAGTTTCATAATAGTTTGTGTTTGATCTCCATATTTTGACAACGAAATCAATCCCTTTCCTCGCAGGTGATCTGGTGGGCACACTAGGCGCTCATGCCGGTCCGATCTTCGCCCTTCGCTTCAACTCACGAGGGAATTACTTCCTGACGGCAGGAGTGGACAGGAGCACGATAGTGTGGAATATGGCTGAGAGTGAGTTTGTAGTGTGATCGCGTCCACTGGTGGGCTAGGAAAGGTGACAAGGTTAAAATTGCGTACGCCCGGATAGGCATTGTTGAATTTTCTCATTATCTGAAAGGCATTTTCTTTTTATTTGCGGATACACGAGGGAATGCCCAGAGCCGTTTTTGCGGATGTTCCCACTCTGCCACCTTTCTATATCACCAGAGATCACGTCATCTGACCTAGTGCTCCTGTTCATCTCTTGTCCAAGAAGTTATTGTTTTACAGATCGTAAGGAGCAAGTGTTCTCCTTCCACGAATCATCGGCCCTCGATTGTGATTGGCTGACGGACGATATGTTCGTGTCGTGCAGTACGGATAAGAAGTTGATCATTGCAAAAGTGGGAGAGCGAAGGCCGTTGAGGACGTTGAAAGTGAGTAAAGATACACGGGATGGCAAAGGGAGAGTACGGTATCATGATGATGGAAACGGTAGAGGGAGGGTTGCAGAAAACATTGAAGGTGAATAGAAAGTAGGGAAAATCGAGGATTCTCCCTGATATGTGAAAGCATATGATGAGTGAAGAGGTGCACTCTTCACTCTGACTGCCCTAATTCTGAAATGTAATATTCTTCAATGGTTCCTTTGCAGGGCCACACTCACGAGGTGAACGCGGTGCGATTCGACAAGCACTCGCAGAGGATTGCGAGCTGTTCGGATGATAAGACGTTGAAGGTATGGAGCGGGGGCAAATCCTAAAGAACACAGACATAAATGATCCGCATGAAGGATTTGAAACGAGTCCTTCTCAAGGGAGACTTCGTGTAGCGCTTGCTCTTTCGGCTTATTTTCGAAATCGGCAATAGAATTTATTTTTAGATGAGATTATCCGTATCAGTATCCATCTCCATCATTTAGGTGTGGTCGCTGGACACGGAGCGGCCGGTGATGGACGTGACTGCGCACACGAAGGAGATCTACACGATACGATGGGCGCCCGTAGGGCATGTTATCGCGAGGTCAGCATCTTCGTAGGTCTGGATATGAACTAGGGCTGTGAGAGTGAAGATTGGTACAGATATGATGCATCGCATTGATATGCGAGGTGGTAATCGTTTGCTACACACATTAGTCTGCTCCAGTGCTTGGCAAGTATCACTAGGGGAAATTTATCATCAGGGGAAACTGTTGAAAAAATGAAACCAGAATGATGCGCATTCAAAGTTGAAACCTTTGAGATGGAGATGAAACAGATATTTGATTTCTTTCTGAATTGCAGTGCGGGCTTCGACAAGAAGATCCGGCTATGGGACGTGGCCCAGGGAAAGGAGATCAAGTGTCTGGACAGACACAGTGATCCCATCTATACGGTAAGGGGGGGGGTACGGTAACACAATTACGATATCCATAAACTAGGAATACTAGTTGACATTCATCTACACGGTATGTAGGGAGTGTTGTGGAAGAATATTTTGTATAAAAGGGCTAGTCGTTGATGTCCATAGATATGTATGGGTAGGTCGAAAGAAAAATACTACATCAGTGATAAGGTAGGGCTAAAAGATGGATGGCGTTCAGCTCAGTTCGCGATCATCAGTGCTAATTATAGGTTGCGTTCTCTCCGGACTCTCGCTATCTCGCTTCGGGCAGCTTCGACAGCTGTGTGTACATCTGGGACATGCGGGTGAGTGAAATGTTACATTATTTTTCGAACCATCAAGGAACGATCCGAATAGTAGCTGATGTTGACGGAAAATCTTTGTGTGTGAGATTGGGGAGGGAATGAAAATGATAGATAATACTCTGGGATGAATATTGTGAAGAGCACGCCCCAAACCCCCTCATTTCGAATTCTGCACTATCCGTAACCGATATCTTCCACATTTCTAAAAATACTTAAAGGAGGAGTAACATGAAAAATCAAATGATATTGTTGAGAACATGATCCGATTGGAATCTAGCACGATATCTCGCCCACAATTGGTGGGCTAGGAAGGGCGTTTTTGTTCTCGACGAAAAAATCTGATCTACATTGGCAATTTTCCAGAGTCTTGCATACCGCTGTAGGAGTCGCTTTATTTGAATTTCATACGTTCATGGCATTCCTCCTTTAACTGCGCCGATTAATCTCCAAAAAGCTACCACACATAATGAGATTAGATGATTATTCGTGTATTTCAGACGGACGACGTCGTTCTGTCGTACACTGGCCCTCCCGAGACGAGAGGAGTCTTCGAGGTGGCATGGAATAGAAGTGGAGAGAAGTTGGGAGCATCGTGCTCCGATGGAACGGTAAGGGGAAGGGGGTGATTGATTAATGGCTGGAGAATACGGTAGATCGATTAATTATCGATAAGAACTTTTGAAAAATAGAGTTCATTAACACGAATCACCCAATGAATTCACAATAGTACTAGAGGATAACGTAATCAATTTTATTCGTTATTGGAAGTTGTTGTAGATTGTTTCGATTATAGGTGATTTTGGAGGGTTCAGTAATCAATTGCGATCGATATTACGGTATTCACTGCAGGTGAACGTTCTAGACGTGCGACAGTTACACGTGACTCCCTCTGTGCCGCACAAGTTCAAGAGATAATCAATTAACCCTCCTCACCTACCGTAATCCCCCTAGAGTGGCGGGAGCCCGCTAGCGTTGTTTCTAGGTTCTTGGGAGAAAATAGTCTCGTTTGAAACATCACTTATTGTTGATTTTCGATAGGTTTCATTCAGTCCCCCTTCCACTAATATCTTATTTTGTACTACTCGCATACTTGATTACCATCTCGGGTTTCCCGCTCAATCGATATCGATCCTGCTCAGATATTTTGCATTTTTCTCACTTGCCCCTGTTGCTAACTTAAAACATATCGCCTCGTTTCTATAGAATATATGTCGATTTATATCATTATTGTTTGAAATATTATTAATATTCTTTACTAGTTTCATGTCTAGATCTGTGATCATTACTTAATTTGTCTATTTTGATCTAATCAATGCCAGTTTGTTTTATCATATTTTGTTTATACTCATATCAGCCATTGCAAGGTTTGTACATCCTTTGTATAACGACGTGTAACGATAAGATTGAATCAGGATTGTATCCAGTCGTATTTTCTATCACACAATAATTTATTCGTCCAAATCTTTGATACTTTCTTCCCGGTTTTGCGAAACCGTTCGCGTTTGTATTCCCAAATCTTCGAGCCTAGAAAGAAAATCAGTTAGTGATTAGGATCTGGGGTCATACCGTATCCTCCGTCGGATAGGAATCTCGACAACAGCGAAGCACACTGCAGAGGCTACGGTGAATGTGGCGAGAATTGCGAGTTGCCCCGGGAGAATGAGCAGACCACCGTAGAACATGGATACGGTAGACAGTAGGGCCTGGGGATTGAGAATTGGTTTATTTCAGGGTCTTTTCGACCACTGGCCTAGAGTTGGATTGGTTAGAAATATCTGATTTTTTTTCAAATGATTCTGATTTTGGGGTATCCTAGGAATGAGGAATAACGTGCATGATAGAATTTGAAGAGAGCCATGGCCTGAGCGCAATTTTCCTGATAGATTGAAGAGGTGATGGCGTAGAGTTGAGTATTGAAGCAACTATCGACGATTCCGAGAAGGAATCCAGAGAGACAAGCGATCCATGGACTGAAATGGGAATGTCAAATAGTGCTGTTAGGATGAAGACTCCTAGACCACATTCTCATCCAGACAGCCCTAGAGTGGAACGACACTATCAGATTGAAGAACCCGTCTCTTCATTCCGTATGATCTTCTGTTCGAAGACTAGCATGAGACAATACTCTTCATTCTCGCTAGATGTTCAAACAAAGACTCTATTTTAGTAGAACAAATTTCTCTAGTGATCGACCATTGCTAACAATGTAAAAATACCTAGGAGGAATGATGGACGATCCGGTGGTTTGTTCGTAGGGCGCATCAATGGGGAGATTGAGTCCTATCTGGATTAGGGATTACGGTAGGTTGAGTATCGACTGGACTACCGTACTCAAGACCTACCGTACCAGCAGGAGAGCGAAGCAATTGAGCAGTCCTCCAATCGATATGACCATGTACCGACCGACCTTGGCCACGTATCGATCGATGTAGATGAAGAGAATGCAGCCTGATTGTGAGTACGGTAGTTTGTGAATACGGTAGAGTGCTCTCTTCATTCTACGTGATCTCTCGCTCACATGCCAGAAAGAAAGAATTGGCTCGTTCCGCGTACTCTTTCGTCATTTGAGCCAATGAATGAGAACGGGGAATGAAGAGATAGATTACTCATTTTGCTGGTCTTACTCGGATATTTTTCCACTTCACTGCCCAATGGGAAAACAAACAAAGGGATCTATGGGAAACATGGAACAAGAGTGGGATCATACTGGGGGATAACAGGGTAATTCTCACCTGCAGCTCCGCCTACTCCAACAGCGAGATTGTTCATGCCGAGCACGATCTTGGATGAGAGAGGGAAATTAGAAGTGAAGGAGAGCGAGGTAGGATAGACCTTAGTAGGTTATCGATAAGACATCTTCGGATAGTTTTTTTCACGGTTTCTCGCTACGATTGCCATTAAATAGATAGGTCTAGTCATTGATACAATTTGATCAGTGCAGAATGCATCTCTTTTCTTCGTGATTTCTCGTCTCTCTGAATGATGAGAAAAATGAAGAGATGGATTCTTCATATCCAACTGTAGCTTTACGCTGGTATTTTTCGGCACCTTGCTTCAGTAGGGAGTGAGATGGGGACCAATGGGAAAAAATACGAGAGGTCTCTCACCGCGCTCCAGAATGAGGTGTGCAGGCCGGTGTAGGCATACGGTACGGCGAGAAATGCCATCTTCCATGTGAACAGTAGACGGAATGTGCCGACTGCAACGGGAATGAGAGCTACAGTATCTCTAATCTCTGGTCTCTCTGATCAATCGATGAGCCAATTGAATAGTGAAAGGAGGAATATTGCATCCTACCTAGGGATGAACAATCGCTATCGGGATTTCTGACCCTCCAGACGAATAGATAGTAGCAAGAAATTGAATGCGAAAGTGAATGAATCGGCTAGGGAAGAGGGCCGGAAGTCGAGACTACAGTATCCCCAATCGCTCAATCGATTTACCCAGTTCTTTCAAGTAGTTGGCGCGCTTGAGCTCACGCATTTCGACCTAAAGTAAACGGTCTTTGTGTGAGTACGGTAGCTATCGACCTCTTTCGGTGTGGAGCGCGTGAACAGAAAGACGATATTTCCCACAAAGGCCACACCGCAGAAGGTACCGTACAGAATGTTGGCGAGTGCTGGAAACGGTGGGGATACGGTAGATTATCGATTGTCTGCTCACATTCAGTGATCTGGCTAGCATCGTTTACGCTGAACATTATGAGCAGGTAGATTCCTCCGAGGATATTACTGTAACCGGTTGTGATTATTGATTGATTGATTCAGACTACCGTACGCTGTCATGCTCAGCATCCAGAGAATGGCCGAGTTTCTGCCTACCGTAGTCTCGTTTGAATTTAGCGCCATGTAGTAGCCCGAGGCCGTCCACATTACTGGAAAGACATGCTAACATTGAAACAGGAGATTCTCTAGATTATCTCCTTTCAAATTGTCAGAAAAAGTAAGAGAGTACGTCTATGGAGAAAAGGAGAGATTTTCAATTGTTTTGTGGATTTCTCGATATACGGTAGATCGAAGGATACTGTAGACGAACTGACGTCCCGCAGCGAAACCCTCCAGTGCCGATCCGGCGTAGAGCGTCCAATTACTCAGATAGAGAAACTGTGACATGAAGATGGTGTAGCCGACGGATCCTGCAATGAATTGGAGATAATCATAATTATTTTGTTATGCCTGAATTCATAAACCACGAAGGATGCACATTAGCACATTGTTTCTCCACGTGTGTTCATCATTGTACGCCTGGGGTGTGCAAAAAAAACGTCGGTCTCTCATTTAGCAATGCTCTCTCGCCGGTCACAGAACCCAAGAGAGCAAAATATTTTGTTGCCCACTCCAGATGTACATGACAACGACAGGTCATCAACGAAAAAAAAGACTGGAAGAACGAGGTGATGGAACTTCTCTGTTTTCTGGCCCAAGTCACTGAATGGTGAGGGGGTGGAGAATGAAAATGATAGGCAAGGAATGCTCGACTGGTCCAAATAACAGAGAAGAGTCCGGGGTAAGATCATCGCTAACTCACCCACAACGAGTGACCATCTGCAGCCAATAATGGCGACGATTGGGGGAGCGATTAGATTGGAGATGACGAAGGCACCGTAGATGATCGTCTGACTGATGAGGATTGATTACAGTTAGAATTAGCGGAACTTCTCTGCTTTTTGGTCCGGGCAACGACCGCTCTGAATGTGAGGGGGTAGGGAATGAGAATGGTAGGGAGAGAATACTCTGCGAGAAAAGGATGGGCCAAAAAGCAAAGAACTGCCGAATTGGCTTCTATGACAGATTCAGTCAAGAAGGAAAAGTAGAAAAAATGTGAGATAGATAGAGAATAAAATTTGGAATTGAATTTTGAAATTGTAAGATGAAAAGTGAAAGGTTCTTATGAGAGATCTACATGGGGTCAATACAACAAAGAATGAATAGAATAGGAAATATCTTGGACATTTAAGATAATAGAGGAAGGTTCCAATGTCAGAATGAAGAATCCATCACTTCATTACTCGTAGATACTCCTAACCACTACTGAGTACCTGTAGTATCCGGCTTTGGGTGAGATGGAGGGATCTCGATCACTCATGTCTTTGAGAGTCGTCTCTTCAATCGAAGACATGGCAAGAAAAGCAAAGAGAATTAGGCATAGTCCCAATCCACATTGGGCAACTCGCCAAGTCTCGATCGATACCATCTGGAAAACGGTAGACTTTGGAATGCGGTAATTGCAAGATTCGTTAGATACGGTAATATCGGAATGCGTTAGATAGGAAATTGAATCTTGATGAATGGTTGTGAACGGGATGGAATCTGCATAATCACAAGAATGTTCACAACAAAGCGATTAGAGAGGACGAATAGAGAGAAATTATGGCCTGTTTGACACATTGATTGGTGCAGAATGTAGCTTGAAAGGGAGTGAGATAGCGAGGGTGGAATCTGAATCATATGAGAAAACACATTCATGGTTTCCATTATCTTTTAGATATGTCGTGTTGATTTGTTCTGGATGCACGAGAAAAAAGTGATCTGGAGCAAAATCGAGAAAATTTGCAGTGAAACATCATGAGCCGATTGCGTAAGCACTGATCGTAAATGTACAGCTAAAAATGTGCAATCAGTGTTATCAGTCAGGTGCAACTCCATTTTAGCTGATACGATTACGATTGGAGAATAAAGTCAGTTGTCGATGCACAGTTGTGCGCGAGTTTACAGTCACGTGTGCTAAGAGTTTTCGCTGTTTATTCTTAGTGGTGTGCCTAATTCTTACTTTTCTTTGTTCGAAATATATATTGATTTTTCGAAATTTTAAGCTATTCGTCAATTTTGAATTTCCTATTTTCATCCTAAAAGATGCACCATGTTCGGTTCCATCGTTAAATCGCGAACTTGAGACGGTCTTAGTTCACATTTCCGTGATTTTTAATAGTACTTATTTCCAGTTCAAACAATGAACGCTCCGGCTCCATTCGAGTCGTTCCTTGTCTTCGATGGCGAGCGAAAGGTTGTCTATGAGAAGGACACCAAGGTAAGCAATTCTGAATCTCCCATAAGCTGTGCGTAACATCGAAATTCGAGCTTTACATCTAAAAAAAATCTAACTTTACTTTATCTATCAGGTTCCTAATGCGGCTGTATTCACAATTCTCAAGGAGGATCACACTCTCGGAAATCTCCTCAAGCAGTCAGTATTATTTATATTTATAAATTATGAAACAGAGATCAGTCAAACAGTGTTTAAAGTATGATTTTCAGTTCCACAACAGTGATGCGCTCTCTTTAGACAATTCAAATCTGATTTAATGCGGGGTTTAGTTAAGCAATAAACAGGGCGTCGTCAATCTTACGACGGCAAGTATTACTGTCACGATGAATACAATGAACAATCGACTATTTTCCGCATTTTATCATTGAATTTGCTCAAAATATATATATTTTTCCTTCACAGTCAGCTGCTGAAGGACCCCCAAGTGCTCTTCGCCGGCTACAAGAATCCCCACCCACTCGAGCACAAGTTCCTCCTCCGAGTGCAGACCACGGGCGATGTAATTTCGTTTATTTAAATTATTTATTATTTACTGTTCATTTATTTATTGTGTCTAAAGCAATCGCTAGTTTACATTTTCCTAATGGATAGTTAGCCGATAACGATATTTTCGTTGTATATTAGATGATTCCTTGCAGATTACTCCCGCAGACGCCCTCTCTAACGCCATTACTGATCTGCAAGCGGAACTGTCGCTCTTCGAGGAGAGATTCAAGGTTTGCAAATATAACCATACGTGAGCTAGCGAGATCCTTTGAACGGTTTTGTTCAATTTAAACGGGTCTCCGGGTTCAAAACAACTTCAGAAGTACGGGCTACCTTCCTTTTTGGACCATTTTCGACTTTTTCTATCAGAATCAAATTGTTCGCCGCTCAAATTTTCGTAATGTTCCCTATTTGATCGGTTCACCGCTACTTCAAAGTTCCTCAAGGAAATCGGCGCTCACAGTCAGCGACGAATATAACTTTAAAAAAATGATATCCTTTGTAAATCTCAATAAATATATTTTCAGGATCAACTCAAGGAGAAGCGCGAAGCAACCAGGAAAGATTAATCTTCACGGAATCGATAATTCTCAAGATCTCGTTCATAATTCAATACTATCCAGTGAATATTTGTTCTTGTTATGTTCCCATCTAATTATCTAATTTTGCATTTGTTGCGTGAAACATTGTATCATGTACATAGTAAAGTATTTTTCTTGATATCTTGATGTAATACGTAATGAAAGGATTTCCTTGATGATACTTGCACTGTCGGTATTAAATTTCAGATATTTCGGGTATGTCTATCACGAGTGTACTGTCAGCAAAAACCGAATAGTGTTCGAAGAAATCAATGTCGTTGAGGGTTTCCTGCCTGAATCAGGATGGATACGATAATCCGTGTGCGTCGTAAGAGAGGAGCCGAGCCAGCCGAGGCACTCGTGCTCTCCCTCAAGAAGGCCAGAACAGAGGATGAAGATGGTAAGGGAATGAGGAAACACTTAACCAATTACCATATCATAGGCGTAGTGCTGAAAAAAACCGAATAGTTAACGATAGTGTTGCAAAACTTGAAAAGAGTTTTACAGTCCACAAATAAATGATATTTTCAGTTGCATCAATAGTGTAATAGACACAATTATGATGATTACTCGTCTTGCTGTGAACCTTCCCTCCCTCAATAGTCATACCGCCCTATTATTATTATTATTATTATTATTATTATTATTATTATAGGTGCTGAGCCGCAACGCGTTGTGTTCTCCCTCTGGAAGAATGCTCTGCCCGAGAAGGAAGAGGCAGTGGAGGAATCACAGCGAGTGATAGATTGGGAATTGAAGGAGAAAGGAGGAGGGGAAGTGGAGATGAGGGATGGAGAGAGGTTGGTTACATGGTTGATCTTACCTTGAAGGTGCGAACAATCTATCCAAAGATTGAAATGCATGACCTTTTAACACACACCTCATACCATACCAGTCTCATACCGGATGAATATATGCTAGATATAAATAAACTAATCGCAGTGCTCCTGCCCTCGACGAGAGGAACGGCAACGAGAACAACGAGCAGATGCTCTCCTTCGTGTCCGATGAGGCCATCGGAGAGATTGGTGAAGTGGAGAAGGCCGTTAGGAGGAGGGTCAGTTGAATCATCATCCTTTATTTTTTTTCTGACTCTTCAGAGGGCCCGAAAAAATGGTCGAAGCTTTCTCCTGTTTTTCTGGATTAGGGAATTGCCCAAAACGTGAAATGTGAAAGGAGAGTAGCGTGTGCGTTTGTGCCCTTTGTGTTTGAATTTCACGAGGAAACTATATTGAGTCTGAATTGTCAGGACGATGACGTCATCATGTGCAACGGGGAGCCGCTGCGACCGGCCGATGCAGCAGCTGCAGCAGCTGCAGACGTTGAGGCGGAGTGCGATGACGTATTCGACTTCTACAGGGTAGCCCATCCCAATGGTGAGAAAGAACGTACAATTTACATTTTATTGTAACAAAAAAAATGTTCATGACGTGTAAAGGAAATTGTGGTGACCCGTGTACTGAACTACCATGTATGTACAATTAGTACACATTTATCTAAAGTCAGATTAGGGGAGAACTCTTGCTGAGGAATTAAGAAACATTAGAATATGATTGCAATGGGCTCATGGTTTGAATATAAATAAAAAAAAAAGCAAATGGTAGTTTGGCTAATTCGTCTCAACAAAATGCAAGGGAGAGTGTGGGTGTGAATATCAGTAAAGATGTGATCATTTGTGTTGTATGTTCGTCTTAAAAGATGGAAAATACGCGAAATATCCAGATTTGAGTTCATTTACAAACTAATAATTACAGGTGAACTCGTATTCGAGGACGAAGAGGAGAAGGAGTGGGAGATAGCAGTGGCCACCAAGTGAGGGAATTTAATAATTGTATTATTTTTAATAATTATAAATATATTTGTAATAAAATGTTATTGTTCCAGGCAAGAGATGCTCGCGTACATCGGAGCGATGGAGGGCGTTGATGGTAAGATTTTAATGAAATGTTTTACTATATTTAACTAAATTTTGTTCGTGTTACTCAATCTACCAGAGAGTTCTGTATGAAATGAGTGTAGATGGGGAAATTAAGATCCACTTGATTCGAATTCACAACCGTCAATGCAATTCCATAAGGAAAACAGACGAAACTGAGATTCACCAATCTAAAATGTATTGATATTTTTCTTCAAATTGTGACAATTGCTTGCTGGCGATGGTGTGGTGAGAAAGATAACATTTCCCTTCAGTTGAAAGCGAGCCGGATTCGGAGGATTCTAACGACGAGAACAACTGGAGGAATGATTACCCGGATGAGAGCAGTGAGGTGAGAGGGGCATGCTGTTAATCAATGATTAATATTCACTATAAATGTGCGTACCATCAAGTTGAGCAGTGTATCGCAGAGGTAGACACGGGGGGTCTCACATCAATCTCACATCAAAATTAAAGAATCATTTGATTCTTCGCTTATTTTTTTGAAAGAATCATTTGATTCATCGAAATTAAAAGAGAGCGGTTTTGAAGAATCATTCCGCTCTTCTATTGACGAGGTGGAGCGGTCTTTTCAGAATCAAATTGCCAACCCTAACGGGGGCTACAGTCTTTCCACATTGTAGTTATTTCACTGTGAATTTGTATCGCATTGAGAGACAGTTGCTTAATTTATTGGGGGTGTTTTGTGATGTTAACAAAGAATAAATAGAGACATATATTTTAAAACGTTTTAATTTGAGTTCTGGAATTTTTTAATATGGAAGAGAGGTGTTTAGTTTAATCTTTGATCTTACCCAGGATGAGGACGCTGAAGACGACGACGATTACGGTAGAAGGAGACGTCGGCCGGGCCAGTACGGAGAGGAGGAGTACGGTAAGTGCACCACCGTTCGATACCGGTTTCATTGCGAACTGACGATATTTTTTTCGGAAAATTATGATTACACAATTACCAATAGTTTCACAGCATAGTTCTATACGCCCCCAGATGTATATGAAAATGATTGATGTACAGTATCCAATTACCCTGATTCAGGCTCTTCGGACGACAATCAGAGATACGGTGGAGAGGACACGGAAGATGATGGGGAAGACGAATTGGCGGAGGATTGGAGAAACTTTAGAATTGGATAAGCATCATTTCCCTGATAATGATTATTTTCTATTCTCTTATCACTATATGAGTCATTTCTATTTTTCGACCGTTTTATCGAATAATTTTGCTATTTTTGTATCATGACTAGGTTCTTATGCTCACAGAAGGTCAGGTTTTATTCCCTTTTCCGATTCCGTTGAAAAACACGATACTCAGCCTTTCAACGCCCCTTATTGTGCTCTGTTGTTTATCGAGATAAATTAGCGATGAGTGAAAGGATGATCGATGGGCGACATGATGACACAGACGTTGACACTCGTTACACAATATTTGCGGGTTGATGAGAAATTGGAAATTGAAGAGAAGTTTTGGGTGACCTTGACACTGGTACTGAACTCGATAGAAGGGCATTGTCAAGTTTTGAGCTATCGCCTTTCCTTCTCTCATTGGTTAAACATATTTGCCATGTTTTATCCTGGTCGAACTAATTGAAAGATTCACATTTGTTTCTGCACTGATCTGTCATTCATTCGATTCTTGTGTTACTGAACTCTCTAGATGGACCATTTCAATTTGTGGTTTTTTCTACCTTTCTACTTTTCTACCTTTTTTCTCATCTCGCATTTAAACCTAGAACATTTTGTATTTCGAGACACTATATCTGAATGAATCAACAATTCTTCATTATTTCTCTTCTTCATTATGGTTTCTATGATCAATATCAATATTATACTCATTCATTTCTGCATCGGTCCATTCATTACCGTTGCTCATCTGACAATGAGCCATCGATAGAAATGAAGAGGGAAAGTGTTCATTCAGGATCGATGGGCTCTCCCTCCCTCCTCCTTCTCATTCCTCTGCTCGTCGTGAGTACGGTAGAGGGACGATATCGATGCAAGGATCTGAATGGGAAGCAGGTCGATTGGTGAGATTTTATGGGATGATTACTATATCGAAATTGCTTACTAGGGAGCTATTTCCTGACTGAAACTGCAGATCACACCTTCATAGCTAATTGTAGGTCACACGAAAAATCTGTAAATTGATGGAAACAATTGATTGTGATTGAGACTATCACATTATTTCCTTCATAAGCTATATTGTCACTTCTCAAAATTCTGCATGGACAGTTGCGAAATTGTTGTTATGAATGTTATCCCAGTATAAGTCTACGATTCCTTCACGGGATATGAGTCTATGATTCCTTCTGAAGTGCTTCCAGAAGAAGGGCATGATTCTGGTCAAACGAATAGATTCGTCTCTTATTCTCCATTGAAGAAACCGATTCCTCCGTGCATAGTCTAGACTGATCTTTGATCTTTTGTACAAGACTGGGCCTTCGCTGTCATTCATTCCATAGCAATATTCCGCTTCCAGGTTCGTGGCCTACAAGCTGCCCACGGCGGTGGCCAATGCCAACGGCGGCAAGAACTTTGTCTACGCCGACAACAACAACCCGGAGTGGCAGGTAAGATTACGGTAGGTAAGATTACGGCTCAGATACGGTGGATTGATTGGCATATGAGGGAATGGTAGTAAAATCCACCACACCCTTGCAACAACAAAAAAAAACATCGAATAGAAGGTAGATCAATAGAAGGTACGGTAGATCTTGCGGTGGTAACTATCGATAGATGAGTGATCGATTGAAGTACGTGTTTCGATCATACGGTAGCGATTACGGTATCCCCGGATACAGATACGAAAGTTGAGTGGTCGAACGTAGTACCGTCGTTCATACGATAACGACTACGCTTATCTTGGATACGGTAGCGTGGCCTGAATACAGTCTTACTCCTTACTTGTTTCGATCAACATCCAATTTGATTACGGTAGTTATTACAGTATCCTTGCAGCTGTCGCGGAAGCCGATCGACGACCCGGACAGCGCTATCGGTGCCACCGTATCCCAAGCGTACGGCAATGATACGGTAAGCGAGGGGAGGGGGTACGGTAGTGATGAGCACATCCTTCTGACGACTTGCAAAAACGCTCCAAAAATTGATGAATTTGGTACTCGAAATCGGAGGTTTTATTGCGATTGCAAGGGGCTCATTGAACACTTACTTTTACACCTATCATCGGATATCATCGGTTACGGTATTCTAAAAAGAAAGGTAGTCCATTGATTATCGATTTTCAGTCATCGTTCGTGCTGATGTATTCGGACGACGGGCCGGTCACGCCAGTGGACTCGTATCGAGGACACGCAAAGGTATTTGATCTTTGATCTTTGTAGTTTGATCAAAGTTGATCTTTGATCTCTTCCAGGGCGTTCTCGTTTTCGATGGCACCACGGGCTTCTGGCTGGTGCACTCGGTGCCCAACTTCCCCGGGATGAGTGAGTGTAGTTTGGACTTTGAACTCTGTTGTTTGGTTATTCATCTCTAGTTTGATCTTTGATCTCTTCCAGGCTCCTACATCTACCCTCCGACTGGCTTCAAGTTCGCGCAGTCCTTCCTCTGCGTGTCCGTCGCCACGGACAATCTGGCCGCTATTGGTGCGTGTAGTTTGGTCTTTGATCTTTGAAGTCTGACTGACTGACTGAACTGACTAGATTGTAGTTGATCTTTGATCTTTATAATGTTATTTATGGTTACTAGATTGTACTTTGATCTTTGAACTCCCGTGTTCAGGTGAACAACTCATGTTCATCCAATCGTCGCCGTTCAAGTCGCAGTTGCCGGACAAGTTTGGCACGAGGTACGGTAGATTGGAATTACTGTATTCGATTAGTTATTGATCTATTTCTTACTCCTTTCCCTGTAGGGGTATGCGTTGATGAAATTTTCAACTTCTGAGTATTGTATTCACAGCTTAGGCTCTCTTTTTATAGCTTTTTTCTCCTCAAACACATTATCCTTTAAGATTCAATTCAGTTGTTGATTTGGGTGAGAGCACCGTATCCTTCCCATATTTCTGATCAGTTGTCGACAGCTCCCCCCTTGACCACAGTACCCTCCTCTAGATTCCCCATCCTCCGGACAGTCCTCGCTAAGCGGTCCCTTCCCTCATCGGCGACGGTATTCACGTCGACGAAGCACATCCAGACGGAGGGAGGAACGCAGTTCCACGCTTACGCCAAGCACAAGAAGTTCCAGAAAGGTTATATTTCATCGTTCAAGATTTTGTCAAATAACGAACTTTGAATATCTTTGATGCTCTTGGTATGGTTTGAAATTGTTTCCGCAATATGAAAGGTTGTAACAGCGTTTCGTCGAGTGTAGGGTCTAGGTTATTGTAGGCAAAACAAGGTAAAATCTTGATCGGGTTCTGGGTAGAGACCTTCAGTGACTGTAGCAAGCTCGTCTAAATTTAACCATATTTCCTCGATTTTCGCAATTACATTAGAAGAGTCAGAGAGAGCTTGATATGTCATATGGAGAGAGATCTATCAAAAGCTATCTTCAGATCTGTGGCACGATCTCGTGGCGGCTGACCAGGGCGTGGCCCTTGGAGTGCAATCGTGGCTGAATGGAGGAGCGGATGATCTCCATTCCACATGTGCAAGGGACGGAAACAATGTGAGGATTGGTCTTTGATCTTTAGCTTTGATGTTTGCCCCTCAGATCTTGGATAATGATCGCTGAACATTTTTTTTCAAATTGATAATTGATCTTCAAATAGAAATAATGTGCGATTGATCATGAGATGGTGATCTTTGATCTACAGCTAGGCTCATCAATATTAATATGAACGAGATTGATCTTTGATCTTTTGTTAGTATCTTGGATACTGTACTGAAAGCTGAAGGCTGATTGCAGGTCTTCGATATCACCGATCTCTCCATTCTGGGCGCTAACTTCTCGTCGAGCAAGGTACGGTAGTGCAGTGAATTTCGTAGATTTTGAGTCAAAATTGTTGACACTAGGCTCACCTCAAAGAAGCATTTTTCCCATAAAATTTAGAATTTGATCATGAGATGGTGATCTTTGATCTATAGCAGGATTAGTGAGAAGACAGAACGAATTACGAGAAAATCCAACCTAAAACTATGTGAACAATCGGGAGCGAGATAGCATATAAAATTGAGAGAGGCATCATGAAAGCTCCTCTCAGGACCACTCCAAGTGGGCGGTAAGCGATGCAGCGAGGAGGCCCGTCGTGTGTGTGGGCGATCTGAATAGACAGGTGAGCTGATGGAAATTTGTAATGGGTAATTTGAGTTACTCTTACAATTACGAGGGCCGAATAAATTGGATGAATAGGAGATAAAAAAGAGATATATAATAAATATTTGATGTTTTGGTCGCAGTTGTAAATAACGCTCATTTGTGAATAAGATCCTATAAATTTTGAGGAGGAATTCTTGTGTTATGAAGTAAACATTCCCCTTGCAGAAGTCCCAGCTGGCCCGTGGCGGGGGCGCCCTCTGCCTCGAACACGCGGGCATCTGGCGGACCTACCGTGGCACAGTGAAGGACGTCGAAGCGTGCATGGCAGATTGGGCGAGAGGAGGAGGAGGAGGGGAAGGGGGCCAGTGGGAGGGAACGATGAAGATGTTGATGTATGTGGGAGTGGTTGTGTTGATGAGGTGACTAGACATGGACAGGGGATGGTTGAGGAGAGTAGTAAGGAGAATAGTGTGGAGATATGGTTGGAGGAGATTGTGAATAGTGACTGAAATACGAGTCGTCACTCGAGCAGTCTAGAGATTGTGTTAACGGAGGAGACGGCGACTCGTGTTTCTAATTGTAAATAGACGTAGCAGAATCCGTTTGAGCCAAAATTGTGAATAGCAATACATTCCACCGCTTGTTTTAGCCTGAATAATGTACAATACATTCCGATAATGCTTGTTGCACAACTGCCATAGACGCATTCACTTACTGATAAATCAATAATACCGTAACCTCCGCTTGCACAGTAACCACGTTTTATCGAGATGAAGGGTAACAAGTATGTACAAATATGATTATGGGCAGCAAGCACTGAGCAAGGTTGTTCGAAAATTTAACGCACTCCAATTTTCAGATTATTATGAAATAATGAGTGCCTCGAATTGTTGAACAGCCTTGGCACCGAGGGTAAAGCACGTAATACTGTAGATCAGAGTGTTAATTGGGTTAATTGTTAATTAGATACGGTCATTTAAAGCATAATAATGTATCCGAGAAGGAAGATGAGCGAGATCGACGCCATTGTCATCGCATGGATAGCGGTGAATGCTGCGGTCCAGTCCTGAAGAGATCAAAGATCAATCTAGACGATGATGCTACTCTAGACTAGAAAGTACTGATTATAGGAGGTAATTATGACATTCCAAATATAAGAATTTCCCCACGTAAAGAACGAAAAATATCTCAGCATCAATGCAACGATGAAAAATGTTTTTCCCCAACACTCAAAAGATCAAAGATCAAACCTTCTGGAAGTTACCGCCCGGCGCACTTCCCTTCTCCATCTCCTCTTCTTCGTCGGGAGACGAGTGAAGAACGCAGACCACGTTGTTGACGATGGAGGAAATTCTGATGGGAGATCAAAGATCAAAGATCTATCGCCAAAGAGATGAAATATCTCAGAAACTATCTGCAGAAATATTCAGGGCCTTTTGCCTAGGCATATAACATGCAGATCAAAGATCAGTCTTTTTAAACAATGGCCAGAGGTCTCACTAACTATCCAATAGTACAGCTTTTTGTCTAGACATTGATCATAAAAATCCAAGAACAAAGTTCAAAGATCATTATCCTACTTGATCAGCATTGCCCACGGCGGGAGGGTTCGTCGAATGCGACCGCACGCGTGGAGGAAGACTGAGGCAGCAATTGAGAGGATGTTGATGATGATGGAGAACTCGAGGAAGCGAACTGACAAGGAGAGATCAAAGATCAAAGTTCAGTCAACCATCAATTCAGTGTGGCTTTGTTGTTAGAATTCCCGCCCCTTTTTCTAGTATTCTTGCTAGGGATGTCAGAATTCGTCGAACTTTTTGCATGCTCTCTCATCACTCTAGCCGTTGAAAGAAAGTGAAGAGGTGGGTTTTTCCTCATAACATGAGTCCTCTCTATTTGCCTATTCCTTACGCAATCGTGGTGTCGATTGGGCTGATCCGAGATGGGCTGCGATTCTATTGGAGAAGAGAAGAAGGGTGAGCAGTTGCATGCAGACGAGGAAGAGTTTGAAAAAGATCTGCAATCCATTCTCTTATTTTTTTTCGTTTTTCTCATTCGTATCCATAGATGAGGCCTCTTAGTTTTGCGTGGTCTCTCGAATATCAGAGATGCCCTCTCTTTGTTTTACACGCTTTCTCGTCAAACAGTATCTTAATTTTTTTCGATTCTTAATTTGCAAGTTCTATCGTCAGTCAGAGCGAAATAATAAATGAAATAAAGTGAGTTAGACCTGGGTTCGAATAGTTCCGAAGAAGGGCGAGAGTACGAAGAGAAGAGCACATGCGATAAGGGGAACAGTCAGTTCGATCTTCACTGAAGATGAAGCACGAGTGAGATTGATGCAGAATCCGACCTGTAAAGGATGTACCTTTCTCTGGTAGTATAGTGGTTAGTATCCGCGCCTGTCACGTGCGAGACCCGGGTTCAATTCCCGGCCAGAGAGAATCTTTTGCCCGGTACCCACTGGTCGCTTTTCTCTTGTTCTCATGCATTTTCTAACCCGTCGTGACTAGCGCACGCTCTGCCTTCAAGTTCTCTTCTTTCGTCTTCCATTTCGAAATCATACTTCACAGGATCATTTCTGTAGTATGTATTTCACATGATCCCTCACTCTGCTTTGAACAGGCAACCGCGGTGATTGGGAAAAGAGCGAAGCGCGAGCGGGAAAATGCCTTCGGGCTTGAGGACCGCGGACGCTGAAAGCTCACTTTTGGTAGCCTGCGCCTCGCTCATCTGAGCGGTTTTATTTTAAAAAAGTAAAAAAAAACTTTTTTTTTGCTTTCAGAAGGAATGTTTGAATGAAGAATCCTAATGAGACGGCCTCTTCACGCTGACTGCCTTAGATTGAAGAATGTGCTACCTCAGGCTCCTGTGCTGGATCGGTGACCACTTTGGGCACCGTGCCGGACACCTTCCATCCGTACTCCCTGAAATACTTCGGATCCGTGAACACGGGCAGATTGTCCGTTGTGAAATCGATCACTTCCTGCAATTCGTAACTCAGTTATCGATCGCCCCCTTGTCCTACCGTATACCTGGTTTATCTGGGCTTCCAGCGAGAAGCAGCACTTGTACGTGTCATCCGGGTAGCTGGCAAAGTCCGAGTCGTCACAGAATGTGCGCAGCGAGAAGGCGAGAAGTGCTATAAGTCGCCTTGCTTACTGCACCACCATGCACACCATGCTACCGTACCCGACACATTTCCCCTCGAATTCGTCTCGATCCTTCGCAGCTCGAAGCCGTCTCCGTTGCGGAGGGCGGTGTCATAGCTGAGAAGGGGTACGGTAATGAAATCAGTAGTCGATAGTAATCGGTCGTGCGACTACCGTACTTCTGCTGTGTGAACACGGGCACCCAGATGTGGCTGGCGGCCTGGATGCGGAGTGTGTCCGCCTTCCACTGATCCGAATTCCAAGCTAGTCGAGCGTCCTGAGAAGAAGAGAAGGGATTACGGTACTTGGTATCGATCGATCGTACCTTCCAGCCGATCTCAATGTAGCCATGGATGGAGATGTCTCGGAGGAACTCGTTCTGAGAATAGGGGAGTAGAGATCAAAGATCAAGTACACGTAAAAGTTCAAAGATCATCTAGAGATCAAAGATCATCCTTCACTGACCAACTCGAAATGCTGCAGGACCACTTGGTGAAAGTTGATCAGCACGGGCTCACGGCTGTTGAAGTTTGGCGCAAGGGCGGCGATCGGGTGCGGAATCTGTGCGACATTTTCGATTCGTCGGACAACCACACTATCATTCATCTAGATAGATCCCAGCTGCCACATTTTCCGAATGTCTACAGTATACTCACACCAGTATGAGCTGCTCCTTTCACCGCTTCTCCGGCCAAATAGTAGTACAGGCATCGCTCAAGCGCCGCGTACTCGTGTTGCGCGAGCAGCTCAACGTCTGCAATATCGACTACAGTACTCCTACTACAATACTCTGTTTCTATCGTGGATTGATTTTTTGAGTTCTTGTGCAATTTCTGTTGTAATTTCTGCATTTATTGATGGCGAACTGAAGCTTTTGAGCAGATACCGTACTCGGATTCTATCGTGAAGTGACTTTATTAAACTGACTCGTGATATTCTTCAACAGATACTGGCAGGCATCGAGTTTCTCTCCGGACGTCTCTCGGGCGTCGAACAGAGCCCGTTGGCAGAATGAAAGAGGAAGAAGGGCGATGAGTAACAAGTACATCTGAGGAGGGAGTTACGGTAGGGAATACGGTAGACAATTATGGATATCCGTGGACGGTACGAAATTAATGTATTAATCAGATCAATGAACAATGTGAAAGAGATTCTACAGTATTCTCACATCTCACAAGAAGAAAGATGTGAGAATACTGTAGGTAGGTGATGCAGGTTCGGATAAAAGTTACGGTAGCGGTCGCGGAACGATGAGTAGCAAGTCAGAGGAGTGTGCTGTATAGATCATAGTGTGTGATCTACCCATGCCATCCCACTCCCCTACCAGATGATGGATAACTGGTCAAACTCGACAAATATTTCAGTAAATAGCCCGAGGGGCTAAAAGACATGACGCGATAACAATAGTGGGAGGGGAGAGATTGAGGGATGCGCTCCCTCGCCTCTCTCTTTCTCAGATCACCCCCTATCCTATACATTCACGTAACGGCCGGTCAGCGAACAACACCAGCCGGTTACCAGTTATGAGATGCGATAGTACGAATCAGATCCGATCACTAACCGCAGAAAGAAGTGCGTACCCGGTAATCACTGGCGGAACGGAAAATTAGCCGAGAATCCATTAGGGGATTGGTGTGGCCTCGAGCAAGGTAATCAGGACCCGAGTTAACTATACTAAAAAGCAGAGACGGTCGCCCTAATGTCTTGATTGAGGCGGAAACACAAAGACTGGTAGATGATGCCTCGGGGGTGAATGAGTCGGAACAGATTGGATTGGAAGATAAAGGAAGAGGGGCCATCTTTTGACCTCCTTAAGTTTCCTATTGTAATATCTACACGCGTTTGATTGATGGGGGCCTACCAGATCCGATCAGTAAAACAGCAGTAGCTCATTGGTAGGTCAATGGAAGAGGTCAGTCAGGCGTGCTTCGTCGGGAATAGGAGGCTTAGGGTCAAGCTACAGATATCCCTCTCGATTCGTATTCCACACATTGAGCAACACAAATGGTAATCGTTAGCGTAACCCAGCGATGATAATAAAACATTCCTTATGTTCTTTTCGAGCGAAAAATGTCAGAGGAGACTGCGGAATCTCACCAAGCCTTTCCGACGAACCTCCTGCTTTTCCGGGGCGTCTGAGGGTCACTAATCACGGGGTCAAATGGTTCGCGAAACGGAGAAAGTGTCCCTTTCCCTAACAGGATCTGCGAAAGCAGTAGTAACGGCAGAAAGAGAACAATCGAAAGTATAGAAGATGCAGATTAGAAGGGTAAGGAAGGGGCGGGGACCATAGAGGTTCAGATTATCTGATCGGGGAGAACGGGGGGAAATACAGGAAAAGTTTGATGAGGGGGCCGAAACAGACTTTATGCTGCTTAGTGCCGCCTGCCCGTCTAGTGGGGGAGCCATTTACAAGTGCGTTTCTTCAAGGAAAAGAGAGCAGGGAGCCAATAAAGCGGAAGGGCTTGAGCTTTGTGCCAAGGACTTTTCCTCCTCTCTAAACGACTGTAAGATGGTAATCACAAGCAGTTACGATTTGCCTTTAGAGTATGCAGTCTGATCTGATTGAGACAAAAATTTGGCTGAATGAGATTCAGATAGAACAGGGACGATTAAATTCTTCATTCTTCAACTTGAGACTTCAAGAAATCTAGCAGAGACATTCCTCACCGAAATTACCTCTTGCTAATAATTCATCTCCTTTACCGTTTGGGTAGCGATCACTACGAAACAACTCGAATTCTCGAATCACTGCTGAGCAAGCAGTGAGAAAATCTTCAGCTTACAATCTAGACAATTCTGCAAAATCAATCATTGGATTTGAAGAATAACAATTAAAGAAGAATGAAGAATACCAATATAATCGCATTTCCCTGTTTGACCTGGCTATATAAAGGCTTCACTCATTTCTCAATTCAATCCCAGTCATTTACGATGCCACAGATCCTCTCGATCGGTACGATGCTCAATGAGGATGAGGTTTGCGCTTCTACGCCTGCCATATCGACTACCGTACAAGGATTCTATCGTGGAATAACTTGATTGAACTGAGTCCAATAGGTAGTCTACAGCATTATGTAACTGTTGTATATTTATTGATAGATCGCGAACTAATGTTCCTGATCATAGTACAGTACTATCATAGAGTTCGGCTTACTTATTTTATGATGATACTTCCCTGCCAATCCGTAATCTCCCAACTCAGCTGACTATGCTCATCGTCGGTCTCTCCATGATTGTCACCGGCTTTCTCATGCTGCCACTCATCAACTGCTACGAAAGAGTCAGTTAACTATCTCTCTCGGAGCTATCTTTCATGTGACCTACCGATAAGAATGGGAACATTCTTCGTCATGACTGTCTCTTATTCCACCTGCTTCTTATTCTCACTTCATTTTGCTCCCTGTCCCGTCAATCGATGACATCCTTTTAGATGGCTGATGCTCGTCATCGTCGTGAGGCCTTGGTCGTTCACGACGAGTGCATTGCCCCTCCCGTCTGTGACTCCATCGCTCGTGAACAGAAAGTGAAGGTAAGACCCTCCCTCGACCGTTCTCCCAGATCAGATAATCTGAACCTCCCACCCCTTCTAATTTACATCTTCTATACTTTCGATTATTCTCTTTCTACCATTACTGCTTCTCTGGTTTCTCATTATCTTGTCCTGAACTACTTAAATCTCAGCGGATTTCCCGTGAAAACTTAGTGAGTATGGCCTTATTTTCACCAACAATAATCTAATTTCCTCTTGCATGTGGCCGACTGGAAAGACTACTTCGCAGCGGACAACACATTCGAGTAGCTGTGGCCGACCAGAAACACTACTTTTTTTCCAAAACAATACATTCGAGTATCTTTGACGATAAATTTTCGACCAGATTCGCTATTTATCTATTATTCATCCTTACAAAACAGTAAACGGTACAAATATCGAAGCTGACTCGGGCAGAAATCGATCGATCAACTACTGGGCGATGGCATCTAGTGGGCCTCAGACTTGAGCTCGTAGCCAGGGAGGATTCCTGAAATTAGCACATCAATGACAGAAGTTACCATCATCATTATTTCATGTAACATAAAGTTAAACAGATGAATGAAGCTAAAAAAATAGAATAATAAAAATATAATTACCGGAAGACTCAACGCGCTGCTTCTTCTCAGCCTCGATCTCATCAAGGTACGGCTTGAGGTACCACGACTCCTGAACAACATTTATGGATTAATACAACCCAGAGCCCGCGGATCTACTGCAGAAGCCCAGAATGCGTCTAAAACGTTCCCTCGAAGCCTTGTGTGGCTGACTGACAGGTATGTTGATTGTATTTAGTACTTAGTCTTCTAAGGGATTTTAGGGGAGCTTTCTGGGCTTCTGCAGTGTATTGCCAGTCTGCCAAACCTGGTCCCATTGGGTCCAGCTGGCCTTGGGAAGCTTCTCGCCGTGGACGGCCAGAGTGTGGGCGGTGGACAGACGCTGCTTGCGGGCGTCGAACAGCCACGGCTCCTGAATATCAAAGATATAAAATATACATATTAAATAAAGTGGGAAAGGCCATTTTCTGACGAAATATATGAACAGGAATATGAACGAAATACTTACCTTGAGGTTGAGTCTGCGGAGGGCCTCGGTAACCTCAGGGGCGGGCTCGAAATAAGTGTCGTGGAACTGCAGACCTGAGACCATTTGTAATTACACATTTGCATATTTGCCTGGCAAGCAACGATTTGGAGCATTTTAAGACATACGCTTGAGGCAAAAATAGGACAGTTTAATGATAAAATCGAGTACGAGTCGAGCAAAGCGCTTTTTTGATCGCCCTAGCAGTTATAGAGAATCAAAAATAGAGTAAGCTGTTGAATTTTGATGTTTCCACAACGTTGCTCATGTATGCAGCTCACGAATTTATGAAACCAATTTTTAGCATTTTGAAATCTAACTAACCGTATTCACGTCCTCCCCAGAGGTACTGCCATGAGACGTATCTGAGGTACTTAGCAACGGATCCTGAAATTAAAGAATATTACAATGCAAATAGTAGTGACACTTTTTCGACATTTAGCTGCAAATATTACGAAAAACTAACCGTTATACTTGAAGGCAATGTTCTTGGCAGCAGCGGGTACCTGGTTCCAAGCCATCTGAATGACAAAATCAATAAAAATTACTCTACTAACAAAAATATCAACGAAAATTGTGACGTCACAGCTCGCGAAATTGACTAGAGTGCAATAGTGTTTGTGTGAATCCCGAATATGAACGTCGTCTTGAGCATACTGTAGCCACGCGCAATTATGTATCGCTGTAATTTTGTATTTCCTAATTTTGCTTGTAACTTCATTCACTGCTACTTTTGTTCATTATTTCATTGTTAGATTGAATGCGTGCGCTCCACTTCACATGATACACAATGAAGTTAGGGTAGCTCTGTTGAGTCACTGTGCATTCTATTGCGAAATATATTGCATGCAATATTGCATCATCAACTTCACACGCGTATTTCCTCACTTCTCCGCTATTATCGTTCTATTTGCAGTCGACTGGGTATCCTCGGTGCGCCGAGTCGACGTTATACTTATCTAGAAATGTCCGACGACGAAAAGCTCGCTTCCAAGACGGAGAATCTCTCGGTCGGAGAGAAGAAAATTTCGAAGAAAGACGCTAAGAAGGCTGCGAAAAAGGCAGCGTTTGATAATGAGGTCAGAGCAATGGGAGGAAAGGTGGATGGAGATGTCCAGGAGGACCCCGATGAGAGGGAACGTAAGTACTTTATTGCAATTTATTGTCTGCTGCTCCGAAAACGGGTCTTCTCTTGCATAGACAAGTCGTACGAGCTCTAGGGATCAGCCATATGAAGTGGTGCTCTGCAGATTTTGAGAAATTTCTCTTTCTGGACCGAGTACCACTATCATCAAGCAGTACCCACCAGCTAACCTCATAAATTGCAGGTCTCGGAGGTGGAATCGGTGCGGGTGCGGCTCTCGGTGACCAGTTCACTGTGTCCACTCAGGCCAAAGACAGGAATGGCAAGCAACAGGTCCAACTCGATAATGAACTCGACATCAAGGTTGGTCATAGCAACATAGCAACTCTATTAGATTTGCTAGACTGATTATTTACTGTAAGAATTGATCAGTATTATCAAAACGGAAGAATATTCACAATTTTGGTTCTCATACAGATCTAGTGCTTATTTATCGAATGATTGTTCCAATAAATTGTTTGTAAGCAAGCTAATTTCAGGTCGAGAACTTCGACATTCAAGCCCAAGGTCGTCAGTTGTTCTGTAAGGCCGATCTGACCATCTCCCATGGTAGAAGATACGGTCTCGTCGGACCCAACGGGTCAGCACATTTGAGAGCACTATGAGATGGATGATCTACTGAATGAAAACCAAAATGTTGACTATTCATTCGTTGTAAGGCCCGAGAACTAACTGAAAATTCTCTTCAAAATCTCATCCAGTAGATCATCCTTATCTTCTCATTATATTTGTTGATGATTAATCAATTCTTCCTTGCAGAATGGGCAAGACCACGCTACTCAAGCACATTGGTGCTCGTAAGCTGCCCATCCCTGCAACTATCGACCTACTCTACTGCGAACAGGGTATGATAGCATAACTAAACTGCAGTACCAGAAATCACTGTTTTGTCCACTATGAGGGCGAGATTGATTGACTTTGATCTAAATGTTTGATGAAATATCTTGGTGGCTTTTACTTCCGAGAGTTTATTTTTTTTTCAGAAATCGCTGTCGATGCGACGTCAGCCATCGACACTGTGGTGAAGTCGGACAAGCGACGAATGGCCCTCCTCGAGGAGCAAGATGCACTGACGAAGAAGCTGGAAGAGGGAGATACATCGACTGAGTTGACGGAGAGAATCAAGGAGGTAGGCGATGAAATAGTCTGCTTGGCAGAGCTTTGTAAAACCATTTGATTTGCTGTTGGAATCCAGCCACTTTTCTTCTTGACGTTTCCAACAGAATGAATCGAGCGCATTCCAACGTTCTGCTGCATAAGTTTTCGTATTTGTTAACATAATTTACATACTGTCTAATTCTCTGATAGTCAGAAAGCATACGAATGTAGAGACGAGATCGTTTTCTAATTATTATGAATCGAGTGTATTCCGACGTTCAGCCATTTCTGTTTCTTCAAATAATTTCATAAATCGTTTTATAATAATGTGCTACTCACAGGTCTCCGACGAGCTGCGTGACATCGGTGCGGACGCGGCCGAGCCGAAGGCCAGACGAATCCTGGCTGGTCTCGGATTCTCCGTCGATATGCAGGTACGGTAGGCGGATGGTTGATCGCAAACTGACATTGAGTTATTTTCAGGAAAAGGCAGTGCAAGACTTCTCCGGAGGATGGAGAATGAGAATCTCCCTCGCTCGGTGAGTTGGAGCTTCAAGATCTTGGACTCCCGAAGCATCAATGAATATCAATATTTCATGGAAATATTAAAGTGACTGAGCTGCATAACTCAATCAGAAGCGATTCCCCTTTTGGATGTGGTCCGAAAATGTAAACCAGTGACATTCTCGTTTCAGTGCCCTCTTCCTCGAGCCGACCCTCCTGATGCTGGACGAGCCTACGAATCATCTCGACCTCAACGCCGTCATCTGGCTTGACCAGTTAGTTGAATCTCCATCTGTGCTGAGCGAAAATTATAGGATCTATCATTCCACATTGCTTTCTCGCTATTTATTACCGGCGAGAGAAAGAGACCGTACAATTTTCTCCCAGTCTAGATCCCCTTCACACACATTTTCAGTAACAACCGGGGTCTAAATAGTGTTCTGTAACAGATAGCAGTAGTTGAAATCCGGCCCCAGTTGGTATGAAAATGTGTGATCTTCAATTTTGGTCCCATTAATACATAATATATTTGCAGTTACCTGCAGGGCTGGAAGAAGACGCTGCTCATTGTCTCTCACGACCAGGCGAGTTTTAGTTGCATTTAATTTTATTTATATTTTATATTTTGTTAAATATTTAATTTTAATAAATTTAATTTTGTATATTCAGGGTTTCCTCGACAACGTGTGCACGGACATCATCCAGCTGCACGATCAGAAGCTGTTCTACTATAAGGGAAATTACAGTGAGTACTAAAGTTCTTAAAGTTGTGAAAAAAGCAAAGAAAGGAGAATGTGTGTTTTTTTGGAATCTGTTCAAAAGAAGCGATTACTACAAGAACAACTAATACGATTTGTGCATCGTTAAATACTTAAAGTGTAAAGAAACGTCAAAAAGTTGGGTTATATCTGTTCGAATGTGGTTTAAGGTCATCGAACGACTGCTCAAACTTTGTTGACTAGAATGTCGAAAACAATTAAACGACTAGTTGTTTAATATGTCAATGTGCTCTTGCTATCCTTATTCTGTATATTAATGGTAGGAGCATTTAACAATATTCTAGGAAAAAAGGGCTCTTCAGAAGATAAATGTGTAAATGCAACAGAATTTCCGTAGAAATCAAAGCAATGCTAACTTATTCCATTCAGCCCTATACAAGAAGATGTGGGAGCAGAAGTTGAGTGAGCACGCGAAGAACTTCGACACGCAGAAGAAGCAATTGACTGCATTGAAGAAGGTGAATTGAGGATGAAGGGAGCGATGAAGATAGAATTGGACTCCAGTGACCAATTCAAATAATACTCTTCCAAAATTGGAAAGGGTTGTTATCTGATGAAATGCTAAAAATTGAATGAACGATTGTTCATGTTTCATCTGACATCATTGAAACTCCAACCTTACAGGGCGGAAAGAGTTCGAAGCAAGCGGAGGAGGAGCTGAAGAATCGCGCTGCCATCAAGCTGAATAAGCAGCAGAAGGGCAAGAAGACCCATGGAATGGGTGATGAAGGTACTACGGTATATCTATCGTATTATCGATTGAGTGGACCACACACATTTTCTTACCTATCGGTTTTATTGTCAGTTCATTTATTTATGATGTTCATTATTTTAGATAATATACTGGCCTGAAACTGATTATATTGATCTGAATATGAGTATAGCGAAATTGTACCCGGTTGGTACGAAAATGTGTGCGATAGGTACACCCGACGACACGGGTCATGGCACACTTTTTCAACGCTCTCTATCTTTTGAGCCAGCAAATCTATTGAAATGAATTTCGGATATGATATAGGAAATGTATATGCCAAAAATTTGCAATTAAATTGGTATTGAGAAAAATCGATATTATTGCATAGTGATGACGCAATCGAAGGGTACTTTTTCAAAACATCATTATTCTTTGGAGGAATTTTTCTATATCGTTAAACTTTTTATGCATAGACATATGATCGATACCCAGAAAAAAAGTTTCAAGTTGCTAACGCATGCTGCAACGGCTCCAGGATTTTTGCAAAATTAGGGTCGGATTTTCATAACTTCGCTCCCGGATGTGCTAGAGACTCGTTCTAAGGATCATTCTGCTTCTTATAACGAGCAACTAATATCCTGAGAGTATGGTAGAGATTGGTCATCATTTACATTTTTTTACACTCAGAAGTCACTTTTTATGAAGACCCGAGTTTGAGCCAGTGCCATTCCAAGGGTGAATTTTGTAAAAATGTGATTTTGGCACAGGAACATCGCAAAACCATCCATGAGTAATATCCCATGTTTTTAGCACAATTGCCTATCTCTCCAGTCTGTTGTAATCGATTTACGGAGGCATATTCAGTACGACAATTTCCGCTTTTCAAAGTTTGCTCTTTATTATTTTGCGTTCTATCCGAGCTAGAACCCTGAAAATGTGCGGCGATAATAATGTGAGGGTGTTTGATTTTTTTGGAAAAGTATGGGCTAAATCAATGATCGAAAAGTATGTCAACATCAACATGAGGTGCCCGACGAAGTCGGGCAAAATTTTAGTCTAGGTGCCCGAAATGATGCCCAAGAAGTTGAATTTTCAAGTGTTCTAACCAATTGTACAATTTTTTTGCCATTTTTAAGTCTATGTGCCCGAAAACGTGACCGAAAAAAGGACTAGGTGCCCGACGGCAAAACCCAGTTGACATAACTTTTCGACCACTGGGCTAAATTCAACCGTTAGAAAAAAAATTGAAGAGAATTTCTCTTCAATTTTTCGCACTCTTCACGTTGGATATGCCTCCGTAAATCGATTACATCAGACTGGAGACATAAGAAATTGCTCAAAAAATTTGGGATATTACTGATGGATGGTTTTGCAATGTTCATGTGCCAAAATCTCATTTTTACAAAATTCACCCTTGGAATGGCACTGGCTCAAACTCGGGTCTTCATAAAAAGTGACTTCTGAGTGTAAAAAATGTAAATGATGACCAATCTCTACCATACTCTCAGGATATTAGTTGCTCGTTATAAGAAGCAGAATGATCCTTAGAACGAGTCTCTAGCACATCCGGGAGCGAAGTTATGAAAATCCGACCCTAATTTTGCAAAAATCCTGGAGCCGTTGCAGCATGCGGTAGCAACTTGAAACTTTTTTCTGGGTAGCCCTCGATCATATGTCTATGCATAAAAAGTTTAACGATATAGAAAAATTCCTCCAAAGAATAATGATGTTTTGAAAAAGTACCCTTCGATTGCGTCATCACTATGCAATAATATCGATTTTTCTCAATACCAATTTAATTATTGGCATATACATTTCCTATATCATATCCGAAATTCATTTCAATAGATTTGCTGGCTCAAAAGATAGAGAGCGTTGAAAAAGTGTGCCATGACCCGTGTCGTCGGTTGTATAAGTATCGATTGATTGGGCAATAATTGATCTTTGATCTCTGCAGACGACGCGCCTCCTCCCGAGCTGATCCAGAAGATCAAGGAGTACCAAGTGAAGTTCGACTTCCCCGAGCCGGACAAGCTGGCTCCGCCCGTGCTCGGATTGCACGGTGAGTAGGATGGTTCCATTCTGGTACCCGTATGGTTCCATTCTGGTACCACGAGGCACCAGGATGGTGCCAAAGAATTGTTGTTTTCGTAATCAATATTACTCAAACCATGGATTTCTTTCGAATGATTCTGCATTGCCTTTTCAACTTTTGTGGTATTAGCGTACCCCAGCTAATCTCCACATTTCCATTCAGGCGTCTCCTTCTCATACGGGAAGGACGTGCTGTTCGAGAACGTGGACTTCGGCGTGGACATGGAGTCGCGTATCGCCATCGTCGGACCCAATGGAGTCGGCAAGTCGACCATCCTCAAGCTGCTCATGGGCAAGATTCAACCGGTGAGTATCAACCAGGAACTTTTCTGTTTCTGGCTCAAGCAACAACCACTCCGAAATTGTAAGAATGGTAGGGAAGGTGCCAGTATAGTAAAGGTAAAGGTCATCCCGTTAATCAAGGCACTTGCGTCCTGCGGGAGATCACTGCTAGGCCAGTGCCAGTATAGTATTCATCGATAAAGAAAGACACACAAAGACAAGAATGAATGAGAATTGTGTCGATATTGTACATGAAGATGTGCAAGATACAACCAGTTAGAAACCAAACGATACAATCGCGAACGAGGTGATCAGCTGTCTGTAAATTGATCTTTGATCCCTCCCACTCCAAATTGATCTTTGATCTTTGCCAGACATCCGGTGAGCTGCGGAAGCATCGTCAGCTGCGCATCGGATGGTTCGACCAGCACGCGAACGAGGCACTCAACAATGAGATGACCCCGATTGAGTACCTCATCTTCAAGTTCCAGATTGACCCTCAGGTAAGGAAGGAGAGATTTACAGATAGGATGTGCAAAATTGTTTCGATCTCTCATCTCGTATTGCTCAGATCCTAAAATATTTTGCACAACCCAGATTTACAGCTGCTGTCTCTGCTTATATTTTGAGTGTTGCACGATACAAGGTTGGATGAGTGACGACAAGATTTATATGAAAACATTTTTTTTAGCCTTGCACTATTTTGTCGGTACTTATCCAACGGCCGACTGAGTTCCTCTTAAAACACCCTTCCTACAATTAGTGCTATTATCTTCTTCTTGATATTGTAAATTCGTGCGAGAAATTAACCACCGTTATTCATGGTTCTGTCTTGATTGATTTTTTTAAAATATGAAAGAGTCCACATTCAGGTTGCTCGCAAGAGCTTGGGCACAACCGGCCTCCCGGGTGCCTCTCACACTGTGAAGATTAAGGATCTGTCGGGAGGACAGAAGTCGAGGTACGGTGGTGTGATGATCATGAACTGACTTTATTGATTTTCTTCTTTCTAACAAATCTTCCTTGCAGAGTAGCCCTTGCGGAGCTGTCGCTCGGATCGCCCGATATTCTCATTCTGGACGAGCCTACGAACAACCTGGACATTGGTGAGTCCCGGCACGATTGTGCGGATTACGGTAGTCGCATTTCGCAGAATCGATCGACGCACTGGCGTGTGCTATCGAGGACTTTGGCGGAGGAGTGGTCATGGTTACTCACGACGAGCGATTGGTGCGAAAGACGCAGTGTCAGTTGTGGATCGTCGAGAATAAGGTATACGGTAAAGCCACAATGAACAATCGATAATTGGTTGTATTACAGGACATTTGCGAAATTGATGGAGACTTTGATGATTACAAGAAGGAGATCCTCGAAGCACTCGGAGAGACATTGTAACCGATGGAAGGAGAAATTATTTGATGATAGTTATCGATCCGATCATATTGTGTTTCACTAGTATGATTTTTCTCTTTCTTTCCTTTTCGGTTATATATTTATCCCTGTTTTGGTGACGTGGTTGTTGATTTGCTAGTTTTTTTCTGCTAATTGCGAACAATGTCTTTGATTTATGATGAATGATTTTCATTTTTTTCCGCCAAAATGGGCTTTTAAAGCACCTTCGAAAACATCCGAGTTCAGTACATTAATCTTTATTGAATGAGAAATATGATATGGATGTGATGCGGGGACTCAAACGAGAGCGGTAAAAAGAGCCTAGCCTAATTATTGAACTTGGAGTATCAAGAAAGAATCGATAATTGTATGAGAGGCAGGTTCTAAAGGAGAATAGGAAGGGTAGGGGGTCTTATTCTCGGGGTTACAAAAATTCAATAAATGCCCGATACGATAATCAACACTGAGAATACCACTCGGTAAGGGCAAGTAGTTGTAAATCAACTACAAACTATAGATAACGGGGCAACTCGGCTATTTTAATTTCAAATACGGATAAAACTGGGGAAAACTCACACATCATGTGGCAAAATACTGAGCGAAGAAACGGAAGCTATGGGGATATATAGCCGACTGCTTACTACCGATATATTCATTCACAATAACACTAAGAGGTAGGAGGAGACAACATATGCGAAATTAATAAACGATAATAATTTCTTGAAATTGGGCAGTTTTTGTGGGGCGACGAGAAACAAAAAAATAATGATCGGTGAAATCTCAATGTGAGGGGTGTACTGTAACTAAAAGGCAACATGTCTAATAGGTGATCGTCTGAGCGATTCAGGATACGGTAACAAAGGGGCGGGGCTAAAAAGGGGCGGAGCCTAATCAATCGTCTTAGAGGAACTTTGCCGAGCCCGAGTTGCCGAAGCGGGAGCTGAGCTGGCCGCACTTCTCCTTGATCTCGGCAGTCGACGCTGACTTCAGACCGCGCACCTGACAAGTAAAATACTGTTAAAATATTCGAAGAAATGCATATTATCTATCCTTCTCCATACTGTTTTGCCATAGCGAAAATGTACCGAACAGCCTTGTTAGAGACGCTTTGGAGGGAAACTAGTTTAATCACTGACAATGAGATATATATTAAAATACCATAATTATAATCACAGGTGTTCTAGGAAAGGTGACAACTTTGCAATTTGCGGATGCCCGCATAGGAATTGGTGAACCGTCACCTATTCTGAAAGGCGACAGACCTATATTACCGGGAGTCCGAAGGTATACCCAGAGCCATTTTGCGGATGCCCCAACTATCATATGTCACCTTTTGATCTCACCAGTGATTATAATAGATTGTAATCATCTCTGCCATTACCTGCATGTCCTTCTCGATGTCGAAGGGTCGTCGAACCGTGGGTGCAGATGGGCCAGCCACTGCATCCTCGCCCGCCTTAAAAAATTTAACTTTATTAATTTGTACAATTGAATAACTTGCATCTAATAAATTAGTCTTCGTAATTCATTTTTTCTAGCTAAATTTTCTCTAGTGATTTGAGAAACAGAATCTACTTCAAGATGTGTCCGACAAATTAGTCAATCAAGCTTCTTTGTGGTTTTATCGGCAGCATCTCTATTCAAATTACCATAAGAATGCACTAAAACGTAGGAGATATTTCAATACGCAGCCTCTACAGTATTCTCTACCGTACCTTACCCACCATCGATTTCCGCATGAATAAATTCGCTCACCTTTCTCTTCCTTGCATGCGAGTCGAGCATCGATTCGTTCCTTCCCGCATTGAGGGAGGAGGCAATTCGCGCCTGATGGGAGTCTCGCTCCGCCGTCGCCTGAGGGATATTGATTGATTACGGTAATATTTATTGATTGGTCGAGGTTATCGATTTATTCGGAAAAAAAGATCGTCATCGAAATTAAAAGACTTTTCCTCCCTTCTAATAACTCATCTGCAATGCCCGAAAACAAAAGAATGTCAAACCTGCTTAATTGTGGTTTCTCTATTTTTTTCAGAAATTGATCATGTCATTTCAATCATTCCTCACCAGTTTCTCCATTGCTTCCTTGGTCGCTTCGGGATCCGTTGCGGCCGAGGTGCCCGGGCCTGAAAGTTATTGCTATTACTACTCCATTCGCCATTTCTGATCTCCCGTCCTCGATACACTATTGGAAAGAAAAATGAAGCCAAATAAATAAGGATTTTAAAAAAAAACCTATTCAGTTAATTAGATATGAATTGATTAATTCAATCTAATCATTAAACAAACACTATTCCTCGCCATTTTACTCTGACAAACTTATTAAAGTAGTGATTTTGCCATCATTTTTTTTCTCACTAAAATCCCCTACCAGTCGTCCACGCGGAGCTATCTCCTCCAGCTCCATTCGACTTGGAGAACGATCTCGGGCCGAGTCCGTAGCTGTTCAACTTCTTCGGCAGCTGCAGCATCCACTCCTCCCGCTTCAGCTTCTTGTCCTGTAATTACACCTATTATATCGTTTTGAAGTCATAAAATTTGCATAAAGTCGTTGGCCATTTACGAAGGAGTATTAGACAATGGACGGGGGATATTATAATCGAGAGAGATTAGATCATTCATTCTTTTTCGAGTCGTTTTAGAAATACAAAAGTAGATATTTGAAAGTGTGCATCGAAATAAGGATGGCTGCTAAAAACGATACATGACTCCGTAGCTTTCCTCCTCGTTCTCCACTACCGTACCCTCTCCTCGATCCGTACTCCATCTTGTTACCGTACCCTCTATCTACCGTACTTCTCCTTAATCTACCGTACCTCTGCCTCCTTCTCCGCTCTCAACTGTGCTCTTCTCGCCTCCGCCGCACGCTCCTCAGCTGCAGATCGAGCGGGCATCGGACCGATCACATCTGAATCGACAACTTAATTAATTAATTATTTACTTCGTCAGATTATAGCACACAAAATACGAGATGGTTGTCCATCGACGTTGTCGAATTGTTCGATTTGAGACTCACATTTGCACAAGCGAACTTCGAGTTTCAAACACGGACCGAATACTTACGTTACCCAATGCAAACAGGGTTGCACATACAGATGAAGATGTTAAAAATGGGTATGTTTTGATTCGTAATTTGTGACCAGGTTTATTTCAAATTCAAGCATCTGTTATACATGCAGTCAAGGATGTTAGAAATAGGTTGTTGGAATTTTTCACACATCCTGTATTACATACTATGCAATTTTTTACCCAGGTATGCGACCAATGATTATACAATAATAATAATATTAATATTAATTATCCCCACTCACCATCGTCCTCCTCCTCATCCATCATCGGCATCTCCATGCCCGGACTGGGAGCTCCACGGGCTGCAGCTGCAGCTGCTGCACCGACACCGCCATTCTAGAAAAGGGCAGAAATGATAAAAGGAAACAATTGAATAGATGGATCTTGAGGAAACATCATCATAATTCCTTCCACATTTTTCATACCAGCTAGCTCGTTCCATCGACAACAACAATCGTATATGTTCTATCTCAATTAATATAGTAGTAGAACATCGATCCTGCAGGATCTGTTATAGTAACACCAAAACATCGATTTTGTTCCATTTCTATGAGTAGAGAGTCTACAGTACTCCCATCCCATCTACCATCTACTCACCATTCCTGGTGGGAGGGCGGGGCCGAATGCATCTTCCTCCTCTTCTTCCTCTTCCTGTCCATCCGATTCCGACATGGGTGGTTCGTCCACTCGATCGTCATCGTTGAGATCGCTTCCCTCCTCCTCCTCTTCCTCGCCACCGTTCGCCTACAAAGAACAGAGGTTGAATACTATGTAAAAATGACATATCCAACCCACATTTGGTCGATTTTTGGAAACCTATGTATTCCCCCCGGCACAGAATCGGGCACTGTTATTCGAATTTCGATTGACTATTCGCAGTCATAAAATCTAATTGGATTGTTTTCCTCTGCAGCGCTTGTAACTGACTACCGAGCTCGTCAAAATCTGCGATTTTCTTCCTTAAAGGAGGCCTTTTTCGCCCATAAAATAGCAGGGAGAGGTCTATTCAACGTAGCCTCCTTGTCGTATTATCGATAAAAATAAAAGAAATTGAGAAATTCGTGAAGCATCAAGCTTTCAAAGACTTTAGCTAATGGAGAACTCATTAGAGGACTTTTTGATCAAACATGAAAAATGGAGAAAAACTTCTATCAACTTTTCTTTCTCTTCTCATGTTTCAGATCCAAACTACGTCTCTCACCTCAAAGGGTAGGAAATCGGGCGGAATCGCGGGTCCGATGACACGGGAAGACGGGCCCTGCGCCGGTCTGGTCACTGAAAGGAGGACTGATTGTACACCAGTCATCAAATTACAGATTTCCTGTATATTAGAGGTTAGACCAGGAATGTTAAGACTTTTTCTTCTCAATTTTCTTCATTTGAAAGGAAAGGTACGGTCTGCCCAATCCAGTGAACAAATAGAATGGTAGAAGAAAGGATCGTTGAAAAAATCTAAATATGAAAACCGGTTTTTGAGATTTAGTAATACGAATCATTCATCCTACGATTACGAAACATATCCGGATATTAAAGAATCCAAACTTTTTCATTTGCGAATAGAAGCAACCGTCTCACCTTTGGCTCGCGACGGTCTGGCGATGGGCCGCCGCTGCACGGGAAGCGGCTCGGGCGGGGGCGCCGGACCAGCGGCGACCGCGTCGCGCGCGGACGGCGCGGCGGGCGCGGACGCGACTCCACCAGGCGTCGTCGGATCGTCGATCGGCAGCGACGGACCGCCAACTGAGGGAAGGGTGGGCGCCAGCTGCAAGGGAGTGATTCAGTGATGAATTGATCTTCACGTCTAGTCGCACTCTTTCACCAGTGCGAATTACAAGAGAGATGCAGAGACGCACTTTTCATCTTGACAGATCTAATGTTGATCACACGCCAGATTGTGAAATTTTAGAAATTTAGTGAGCTTCTCTTTCTCGAGTGTTACGATTATGGAAGGGTTTCCATGGTAGCACAGCTCGAAAATGCTCAATATTATTAGCGAGCGTAAATTATATGACGCCGTACCTCAGCCTCGTCGACTGCCGGCTGCAGCTCTCCCGGATCTCCGGGATCCTCGGGGTCCTCATCGTCATCGTCATCAGCGCCTCCCGCTCCTCCTCCGAGGTCGAAGCCGGGCGGCAGCGATGGACCTACGAACATTTTATGATATTTGATCTCTATGAAACAGTTTTCGCTCTAGTTCACAGATATAAATCAGGTTTCTTCTAATTACTCACAATCAGTCGTTTTAGAAATTAATGATTCTGCATTTGACAATATAAATTGAACAAAAACTCCTAATTTTCAGTAGACTTGAAGGGAATAGGAGGAATCGGCGATTCACTGCGCATTTTCCTCCAACTTACCGATATGTCTGGGTGCAGCAGCAGCTGCTGCAGCTGCAGCCGGTGCAGCACGGCTGCTCGAGCTGCTGCTGCCGCTCGTCGTTCGCACTGTGGCGACGCGCGCGTTGCCACCTAAATGAGATAATATTCGAAAATTTACTCCGAATTTTGCACAAAAAATTGAAGAATATCAAGAAAAGCTTACGCATCGGAGCAGCTACTGCAGCCGCGGACGTAGAGGGCTCTGCAAAGCGAATAATTATTTGGTGTTTCGTGTTCAAGCAGTCAATCCCTAGCCACTACCGTATCCCATCTCGGGGTAGTCAGAGAGAAGAATCCATCTCTTCATTTCCCATACGCTCGATGAGGGACGTGGAATGAAGAGACAGAAGTCTCATTCTGATAACTCTAATCCCCCTCCCGAATCAATCAATATTCCCCCAATCTACCGTACCCTCTCCGGGATCTCCTGGGTCGTCACCGGTGGGCGCGGCCACAGCCTCCTCCTCCTCATTCTCTCCGTAATCCAATTGCTCGGCGCCAAACTCGTCCCACGACGGAAGATCGTCCTCACGCGACATCTTACGGTAGTCAGCTATGGTAGATCAATCGATCGATCCAACGGGGAATACGGTAGCAATCGATCGATATTCGCCCAGAGCCGAGGCCTGCCTGCACAAGGACCACGTTAGTACAATAATAGAGAAATCAATAACAATAACATCATCAAAACAAGCGAAATCAGAAGGAAATTGCGAGGGATGATGACATTTCAACGGTCTGTCGTCTGCGGTTAGCGGAGTACTGATAAGGATGCAAAATTAGAAAGGAATGATCAAACGAAAGTGTAAGCTACGGTTGAGTTTACCAAGGCACATCGGTCTAGAAAAGATTCATGTGCTATCATTCCTAGTTAGATCTGTGGCAAAAGGCTCGGCGAATGGTGATCAAGTGATGAGACACACCCGTAATTGAATTAGTTTCGGATCAAAATAGTCTTTTTCGACGCGGAACATTCCAATTACCAGTGCCATCTGGATACGAAATTATCGAATTTCGTCGCGCAAGACGAGACGAGTGGAGCAGGGAGTAGGCAGGGAAGTAAAAGGGGGAGAAGAAAGGGAGGAAAGACAAGGCAAAAACGTGAACAAAAGGGAGTGCACTTGCGCATTCTCGGCATAGTAGAGGGAGAGAAGGAAGATACCGGAAAACAATAAAATTTCTAGCAGAGTATGAACATTCAACTCCATCTCACTATCACTGCCTTAATGATACCATGCAATCATTTCCACGCCTATAATCACCTACCCACTCATTTCCCTTGCACTGTATACTAAGAATTAGAATACAAAACCAGACGAATATCACGTTCATAGTGAGATCAAATATCATCATTTCAGTTCAATCTTCCATTATTATTAATCTCACGAGAATGCACTCATGTTTACATTCATCTCTCCATCCCCATCGTCTAGTCTGTGATGTTGCTCCGCACGTCATCACAAGATCAGGAAACACTGCTCTGACAAGATATTAGAGTGCGATAAACGATACGACCCGATACCACGGGGCCCCGCGAATGAAGAATGAGAGGGAGAGAAATGACGGGCCGGCCCGTGAAGATTCGTCTATTACCCGATACCGGAGCAACAAAATGGCTTGCTATCGCGGGTTTAGTGATCTATAACTGCGCGCTTTACATAGTGAGACTCATTATACTAATCATTTCGCACGTGCGCACGTCTAGCGAGTGGTTGCTATTGGATTTGAAGCGTTCGGCCAACTTTCTCCTTTCTCCCAAGAGGTTTGATTTAGTGTAAAGTTGTCTAAATGAGCTCAAAACGTTACAGGAGTGACACCCAACGATGCTACCTTACTCGCGCTTGATTCAGATCAAATATTCCAATTCCGAGCATCCCAAGAGCCAAAATTTCAAAATCACTTTTCTGTCACCATTTTCACATTTATCTTTAGAGTGCAGTTAGCTGTGTCATACGTCAAAATATTTTTCGATTTGGTGTATTTCTGCCTGAGTTACAGCTCTCAAAAGTTCTCCGGTATCGGGTAATTGAGCGATTCGAGAGGGCCGGTATCGGGTCGCCTCATTCTTAATTCGCCGAGCTCTCGACCCGGAGCGATACCGAATGGCCCGCCCCGTATTGCGAACTCTACAAGATATGAGTCTTCTCATTTCCCATACTAACCCGCTTCTCTGGCCGACGAGGGATCATGAAAACTTCCCTCGAACGGCATGCAAAACCTTGTCTTAAAGATTGCCAGAAAGATAGTTTTTGTACAAATCACCCATGAGCGACAGATCTATTCATTCTCGCATCCCTCACTGTTCTCTACCTACAGCATTGACAGACGTACCATCGGAGAACATCTCACTCTGTAAACAGAGACAGAGTTCCTGTTCCAAGGCACCATGTTCCTCCGGAACCAAAATCTGATCAGTGCTCGATAGGGCGCTCCAGCTGCCTACCGTACTCCTCCTTTCCTCGCAGAACACTATCACTAGGGCAGACGACGCGACGTGATAGTGCACTCCTCTCACTCGCATTCCCACTCTACTCTTTATCTCGCCACCTCCTCCTTCCTTCCCCACTCGCGACTCCATCGATGTTGTTCCCATCTATAGCACTGGAGAGTGCTGCGATGTGAGAGAACCGAGACCGTCGCTGTGTCGCAACAATTTCAGTTTTTCTACCACTCTTAGGCGGATCGGAACAATGAGCACATGATCACTGTCACAAATCTATACGAAACAAAAAAATGGTGAATACAGAAAACAAATCAAGTACTATACGTGAGGCTCCCACGAATAATCGCCACGGCTGGCAGGACATTTGCAATTACGCATTGCTCAGGGTACATCAGGCTTGCGCACTTCCCCATACTGCAGGGTACTTGACCCGTTTCGCTGTTGGGCGAACTCGGAAGAGGAAACAGAGTAATTATCGCCTTATACTATCTCTTCCGGCCGCCAAATTGGTAGGTCAAAGACCGTGCACGCTTCGAGCTTTTTCTCTACTGAATCATGCGACCAATCGAGCAGAAAAAATCGGGCGAGTGATGTAAAAAAAAAGAGGGGGAGAAAGTTGGGAGGGTGAATGAGCCGAGAGAGGGGGAAACACATACACACACTAGGTACGAACGAACGAGAGATACGACGGAAGGGGGAAAAGGGTGGATGCAAGAGATAGAGGGGCGAGGAGGGGAACAACCGCGACGCGTCCACCGCGCGGCGCGGCTGTCTTCTTCTTTGTCCTTACTTTCTTGTGTCCTCCGACTGACCACTGGACGATCGCCGTCGTCCCTCCATCGACTCCGTGATGTCTGACGGACCCGTCACTCCCAGCGACGAGGAACCCAACGGGTACTTTTCCTCATTCATCGCCTTTAGCATATAAACAAGCTTTCTGATCACAATCAGATCAACAGTCTCAACTGACTCACTCGTATATACATCCAAACTTCCTTTCCTGAGACCCATGAATCGATAAATCGCCTTGCCGTTGTATCTCCAATGCACGTGATTCAGGGACACGTTCAAGCTCGGATCGGATGATCTTCAGAAGCAGCCTGAGGAGGTCTTTGACATCGTGAGCAAGCTTGGCGAGGGGTCAGTTCGATCTTTGATCTCCAGATCCTTTTCTGATACCTACTCCCAATAATTGAGACCTCGTTTACAACGAATAGAACATAAATTCAAAGCAAAACATCTCAATCAGCCTGTTGATCAGGAAAATATGTGACAGATCAAATTGAAAGGAGATAGATTCGCTATCACTATCCTTCAGATCCTATGGAGCGGTACACAAGGCTGTTCACAAGGCCACCGGACACACTCTGGCTGTCAAGAAAGTGCCTGTAGACACGGACCTACAGGTGAGATACCGCATCAAACTTTCTTAAGAGTAAAGATCAAAGATCAACTTCTGCAGGAAATCCTCAAGGAGATCTCGATCATGCAGCAGTGCGACTCCAAGTACGTCGTCAAGTATTACGGAAGCTACTTCAAGAACTCCGATCTATGGGTGAGTTGCTTCACAGATTTCACAAATTCATCAATGATCACCAATTTCGAAATGATAATACTTCTGACATTAGGCGAATGATTTTCATTCAATAGAGTATATCTCTGCTTCGAGATCTCCGATAGATTATCCTTGTCAACAGTAACCTTACAATACCGTAATCTCAGATTGTGATGGAGTACTGCGGTGCCGGCTCCATCTCGGATATCATGCGGCTGCGTCGCAAGGTATCCTCCAAAACTTGCTCTACCGTAATCTAGCGCATTCGGTGGTATTCCACTTTCATGGTCTACTAATACCCATACACTAGGCTTCTCTTAATCATCCTTCATAATCTCTCATCGCGAAATCTCGCTCCTTATTGGAATTCGGGAAGGTATTTTCAATAAATCTAGACCATTTCCCTGTTCTAGACGCTATCCGAGGCCGAGATCTCGGCGGTCCTTCGGGATACACTCAAGGGTCTGCGATATCTGCATCTGCTCAAGAAGATTCACAGGTTGGATATCAAATCAAAAAGCCTCTCTGATCTGATAATTACGAATTATAAGCGAAATTCGATACGCTATGCGAAACCTTACGGGAATCACTTAACGGATTCATAACTGATTGATTGATTCAATTACGGATTCGGAGAACTGATTCGGATATCTCAGGGATCCGGAAAATTGAAATCGTCCACACACGAAATCGTGAAAAAACGCAAATTGATAGTGCAAACACTTTCTGGATGGCCATGTTCCTCTTTCAGGGACATCAAGGCCGGAAATATCCTGCTCAACACGCAGGGCCATGCCAAGCTGGCTGACTTCGGTGTGGCTGGTCAGCTCACTGTAAGTCAAGTGTCTCGCCCTTACAAATCAGAGTTGTATTTTACTACCGTAATCCACTCTTTTCCTCTCAGGACACGCTGGCCAAGCGCAACACCGTCATCGGAACGCCCTTCTGGATGGTTAGACGTTTCTTATCTCATAAAAATCGACAGTCGTTCAAAGAAAATAATCGATACTCATCCATTACCGTAACCCTTTCCAGGCTCCTGAAGTGATCGAGGAGATCGGTTACGATACCAAGGCGGATATCTGGTCGCTGGGCATCACTGCAATTGAGATGGCCGAGGGACGACCGCCCTACGCGGATATTCACCCCATGCGGGTACGGTAGCGACTACTGTAACTACAGTTCGCCTAGTGATTGTAGTCCGAGACCAATCAATAGCCACCGTAATCTCAGGCAATCTTCATGATTCCTACGAAGCCGCCTCCCACGTTCAAGAAGCCCGAAGAGTGGAGTGAGCCCTTCCAGCGATTCATTCGCGCTTGCCTCGTCAAGGTTAGACAAACACTTGCATCTGCTTTCGATCTGCATCCAAATAAACAAAAAATCGATAATCTCTCTGCTACCGTACATTCACTCTTCCCTTCAGGAACCAGACAGTCGCAAGTCTGCTGCCGACCTGCTACAGGAGGACTTCATCAAGACCGCCGCAGATCCCACGTTACTGCAGGTACAGTAGCATCATATCGGCAATCACATCTCTGAATACTGTAGGGGTGTGAATCAATAATCCCCTGATTCAGGAAATGATGCGGGATGCAGAGGCGATGAGGGAGGCTGCCAACAGCGCTTCCCAGGTATACTCTGATTCCCTTTCCATTTCAATTCAGCGTAGAAATAGAAATGGACCTGAAAAGATGCAAAACTGTATGGGAAAAACACGAACGGAAAGAAAAAGAAGTTGTCGAATTTCGGCATTTCCTTGATATTGAACCATTCGATTTCAAAAGTCGTCAACAATCATTGTCCGTCCTCCTCTCAGATTCCCATTCCATCCTCGATGGACGACTCATCGACCATGGTCTCGGGCATGAATCGGACCATGATCGGGGGCGAGGAGGGCGATGCCACGCTCATTCATCATCCATCAGGAACTGCTGGTCAGCATTCATTCTCTATCTTGTCTTTCACGCCTTTTTTGCAACGAACGAATAGGCTCATCCTGGACAGGAGCTTCGCAATGCTCGATGACGTTGAGAATCCTCCTTTCAGACGATTTCGCCACGGCCGAGAGCTTGCGCAGTCAGATGGCTTCGCTGCGTATCGGCGGTCTGCCTCCGGGCTTTCCGGGTGGTACGGGGCGACCGGCGCCTCCAGCTGGCGCGCAAGCGGCCCTTGCCGGCATGCGCGATGTGGGCGCCGGGTTTGCTGCGGCTGCCGTCGGGACTGGTCCCGTGGGCGCCACCGACAGCTCGATGAGCACTAGCAGCAGTGTGGCCAGCTCGGTGGCACTTAATACTGAGGTTCGTTTCAACGAAAAGGAAAAAAATACTTATAATCCATTAGGATATCATCCGATCTAGTATCCATAATGATCTCATCAAGTATCCAAATGATACGTATCCAAAAAAATTCATTTGGATATCATGAATCCATTTGAATACAATCCAAAAATACTAACATTCCCTGAATCTGCAGGCCGAATACGAGCGCCGCTTCCAGAAGGCCATGAACGACGGCGACTACAGTTTCGTGAGTGCCTACCGCAACGCAAAACTATCGCAAACTAACACTCTTGCAGCTTCGCAATCTCTCCCTGGAGGAGCTACGCGCACGCAAGGAGGCGCTCGAGGCCGAGATGGAGCAGGAACTCATGGTTCGATCGATATTTTCGAGAGCTACCGTAACCATGCTTTTCGTTGCAGGAACTGCAACATCACTACCATACCAAGCGACAGCCCATTTACGATGCTATCGAACTGAAGAGCAGCCGTGCGCAGGCCGCAATCGCAGAGTGATCTACCGTACTCCACCTTCCATATGCAATTATTGATTACTGATTCATTTCTGGGTTGCCCCGTAGGGTAGTGTGCGTGTGCACCCCCACTTGCTGACAAGTAGATCGTAATAGAATTGCGAGTTGTCTCCTCCCTTGATCCCCCCCCCCACATCGTTCCGTACATTTCTCATTCTTTCATTCTCACTCATACACTCATGAAACGCGTCAATCTCCCACACCATTTGCGCACTAGTTGTGCCATGCGAATCGCGCAAACACACATCCAGCACCGATCCTCAAGCGCTTTCATCCAATCAATAAGATATGCATACAGTATTCACCCCTCACTTTTGCTCAAGGGCGCACCAATTAGGACTTTCAGGGTGAAGAATTCGTCTCTTCATACTTTCTCATCGTTTTCATCAGTGAGATCACAAAAAAATGAAGATACGAAGTTTCCACTCTCACAGACCTACCCAAAATCCACATCCAAATCACGATTCAAATTGATCATTGAATAGATTACCTAAATAGCAGAAATAATAATAAAGATATTGCATGCAAGCATCGTCAACTTGGTACACCCGATCACACCCAAACACAGAACCATCAAAAACGTTTTCTTTATACGAAAATCGGCAACGAATAACTTGACAAAAACAACAACACAACAATGTAGTAACGATAACTTTCTGCGAACTTAGAGGACAAACAAACAAAGAAATAATGGGGGGAAACAATAGTATCTCGACTATCCGTGCTCTCTCATGGGTCAGACAGTGAGCGAGAGAGCGTGTCGATTGGAGAGAGTGCAGGGTTGGATGCTCACTTTGCAGCCGCAGCCTGCTGCAGGGCCGTGTAGCGCGCGATGAAACTCTCCGCCGCGTCGCCCTGACAAATTTGCGTTTCTACCGTTTCTTTATATTTCCAGCACTGTTCATTTTCGGGGGAAAAAAGAAGAAAAAACTAATAGCCTACGGGCCAGAAGCATTTTTCCCCAGATTTTTAAATGCCTAAATATATCATGAATGCAACTCATTTGACATATTCAAATTAGTAAACATAAAACATGAACAATAAAAACAACCCACCTTGAGTGAGAGAATGGCTCGTCGATAGACGTCGGCCACCTTCAGCGGCGCACGCTCCATCAACAGCTCGCATCTGCAAATAATACACTTTGATCTTTGATCTTTTGAGTGATCGACTCCTGGTCTGTGCATCAACTCTTTGCAATGTTTAATGAAATTGCGTCTAGAATAATCATAAGACAATTCTCAAAAGTATCAACAGCACAGCACAAGCACGTATGCAATCTGCACATAAAACTACTGTTGATTCAGCATCAGCTGTGAGCACTGTATCCGATATAAGGGTGTACCCATCCCTTTTTTGTGATAAGAAGAATCCCTCCGAGGGGAGCAATCACCATTGCATTCAAAAGGCACTCGTGAAAGAAGAATCTCGCATGTTCGCATGACATAAATGTAATAACGGAAAAGAACACACATAACTACTGTTCAAATTTTTGTTCACCAAAATTAGAAACAATTACACTCAATTCTCGATCGCTTCCTACCGTATCCCTTCCCATCTTCCTACCGTACCTCGCGATCCATGCGTCATCGCTGTCCGCGTGCTCGGCCACAGCTGCGGCCAGTGTCTCGTCGATGAGGGCGTCGAGGGATACCGTACCCTGCCCGGCTACCGTACTCCCAGTCTTGGCTACCGTAGTCTTGGGAAGGGACGCGGCAAGGGCGAGCAGCGACTCGGCCACGTGCACGTAGAACTCCACACTGCAACAAATCGATTATTGGAAAATTGCAAAGCTACCGTAATCCTGTTGCATTTCACATGACCAAATTGAATATAAAAACATTTCTTAGTATTTTATTTCTGTTGAGAATCTCAAATTGTTCGAATTATGGTGATTTAAAAAAATGCTGAACCATCAAATGCGTCTGAATGTGTGGGGAAGTGTATTGGGCCAATAGAGAACTCAGAACTTGAGGAATTTAAAAGTAGTTTGCTCATATTCTTTTCCTCATACCCCCCCCCTCTTTACCTATTCGGTCTCCTATGGATCAGCTCCCTAATCTTCTTCTCCACCGCACTCCACGCCTTCGCCCGTCCCTCCTCCCCTTCTCCTTCCTCCACAATCGACAGGAGATAGTCCACTCGGAGCACCTTGAGTGCACGATGCGTGTCGCCCACGGAGGAATCGAGACACGACCGGAACACCTGCAATGGGAAACATACATTTTCGTTGCCAACCGAGGACGAGAAATATGTAGTGGTCTGACGCAAAAATAATAGGTCTAATGGCTTATATTGTGGTCTGGTGAATGATTCCATCAAATATTTAGTGGTCTGATTACCGGCCCGGTAGGAACGAAAATGTATGATGAGAAATCAGCAACTGTGAATGTATTTTAGAAAAGAGGGAACACTTGAAACAGGAAGTCAACACACCAAACAAAGGAATCGATCCTTTTTAAAAAATATTTTGGACTGAAACACCGATTTAACATCCCCAAAAATAATGCTGAAAATAGGGAAATCGATCAATCTCAATCCGCTCAACTCGCAGCTCATTTCACGAAACAGGAAAAGTAGATCACAAGGGCAATTTAAACCCCAATGATCAGTAAGGCTTGAGTTTTTATCATAAGATATGAAATCCTTGGTTATATCAAACCCTCTTCCACTGTGGTCGTAGCCGTATCCTACCGTACCTTCTCGACCGTATCCGGGAAGTGTTCAACGGCGACGTCGATCGCCAACTGATACAGACGGACGGCCTCCTCCGCGTCCGAGTCGTCTCCCGCCTATATTTATTATTTTAATAATGACATTAAACTATTTTTTAAATTCACTTAAACTTAGAATCGTTTATTTTGCCTCTACAGCTCTCTTCATGTCACTATGAAACGCAAAAATAGAAGGGAATCTTGACAAATACTTATTTCCGGGTCAGCAGAATTGAATGAGATCGAGTAGAAATGTATATCGAACCGTACCTTCTCAATGGCACTGTTCATGTAGCTATGAAACGCAAAAGTAGAGGGAAATTTCAGCCAATTTTTAGGAACCCCCTCTCCCCCTAATTCACCGTTTCATACCTTCTCAATGGCACTGTTGATGCTCTCGACGTGCTTGATCACTTCCTCCTCTCCCTCGATTCCCTTGCCCGCTGCCTCGAGGGACAGTCGCCAGAAGAGCGCACGACGGGGAAATCGCTGCCAATTTTGTGTTATGTTTTTGAAAATTCAATGCCGAAATCGTTCATTGAAAATCATTTCGAAAATTCTTAATGGAAGATTTGTCCACCTGTCGCTTTCTTGTTTCACCTCCGAGGTAACAACACCAACTAACTTAACTTTACCTTATCTATCGTTAGTCTAACATATCAAGATAACATGGAGAAAAAGTAGACTATTATTTTTTTTTATCAAATATTCAATGGCGTGTTTACACTTCAGAACACTGCTCGTTCTTCATTGAAACTCATTTCGAACACTTTATGTAATGTGTGTGTGCCTGTCGTTTCCTTGATTCACCCCAAGATTTTTGATTCATTCATCCAACCTCGATTCTATATCACCTATTTATTCCTAAAACTGTAATACAATGCAAATAAATGAATGAACCAACCTCCACAGCCCTCTGGACCACTCTCCTCTCCTCCTCTCCCTCCATCTCCGTCACTCCTCTCGCCCACTCCTCACACTCTTCCTCTGTGCACTCTGGACGACGGACGATGAACGAGAGCAGATCACGCACCTTCGAGTGACACACCGCATCTGCAAGATGACGGGTTACGGTAGTCGATAAATAGGGATACCGTATTCGATCCAGAACACATTTTTATCTCTTTCTTTTCTCGGTTTCCTGGCAATTTCTTTATTTCCTTCTATACGAACTCAAGATTATGTTATCTTTATGATTATGCCGAAAAATCGAAGAAGTTCTGTCTACCGTATCTCTCCCACCCCCTCATCAATCGCAAACTGACCATCGTCCTTCTCCGCCTTCTCCTTCAGTCTTCCCACGGCCCATCGCAACTCCTCGATGCTCGCGTCCGCCCACTTCTTCGAGGCGAGCGCGTCCATTAGGTCCTGATTGAGAGGAAAGGATGGATTTCAGTAGTTGATGAAACCATGATCTCACAAGTTTTTCAATTGCCCCTTACCTGATCGAAACTGCAAACTGATCACACTCAGGATTAATTTATATGTATTATGGGACACACAATCATTTAGGAGCCCAAATTGTATCGATGAAAGACACATATTACGGGAATTGAATATCACAAAGCAATTTTTCATTGGATTCAACCAGATTGTTCACGAAAATATCTTTAGATCTCCCTCGGTCAGTTTGTGAAACGCAATACCACTGGATTCAGGTATCGAGATGCAAGAATTCATCTAATCCAACCAATATTCTGCATCCGTCTCACCTCTCCCTCTGCCAGTTGCTTGTCCACCTCGATACGCCACTTGATCGTCGGGTCCGGCTGCGCGGCCATCCGCTCCTCGAGCGTCGAACGGACGCGCGCCGCGTCCGCGTCAGTCGCGTCCAGCGGAAGGCAGGCGCGCCACAGCAGCACCAGCAGCTCTGCGAGGGGGGATTGAGTGAAATTTAGTCATTAAGTATGGACTGCTGCATGAAATCACCCACCCCGCGGTTGGTGATTTCATGTTGCAAATCTCATTTAATCCGTTCAACCTCACTGAATCCCGCTCCAAACCTTCAAATTTAACATCAGCAATCTATCCCTTCATATTTTCAGGGTCGTTTTCAATGAGCAATTTTCACCACTCATCTTCCCTTTTGCAAAGGGTGTCTGCTTACAAATCAGTTACTTTTACATTATTCCACCGATCCTTTTAATACGTAATCACTCACCACTCATCTTCCTATCCCTCTCCTCTCCTCCGAGTGCCCCAATCGTCTCCAGTCCCTGTTCCATCACAATCTCGGCCACACGCAGCTGCAGCACGGCGTCCGTTGCAGCAGGGGTCGCCGGCTCGATGATCGCCGACTGAGTTTTATTTTAATATGAATTTTAAGGTAAACTATAAAGTAGCTTCAACAATCAAAGTGATTTTACAGTCGTCAGGAGACGACCAAGCATTGTGGTGCAAAACAATTTGAAAGATAAGAATGGAAGGATCCTCCACGATTCTGACTAACATTCGATTGTTCGTTAGAAATAGGAAAACGTAACTCAATGTGATAATTTTAATTGACATTGGGACCGTTTTTATCACACTAAACCCATAATTATAATATTTACCTCCTCCTCATCGTCGATATGCTTCTGCTCGAGTAGAATGGCCCTTCGTGCCTTGATCTTCTTCACATAATCCAACTCAATCTCGAAGAGTGTCGCCCAGAGATGGACGGATTCGGGATGCAGACGAAGCGCCAGCTTAATTTAAAATTTTACTTATTAAATTAATTTAAGAGACCTTCTCCATAAGAATTGACCATCTCCCGGACATTCGCTCCAGGACTTTCGATTCAGCCCTTCATATTGCTTCCATGGATGAGTGCCCGGACCCTGTTTACAATGGGCACCATACAGCCGCAGCGCGTCGCCCACGCGGCGCGTCAGGTGCGCGCGAAGTTCAAAAACACGATTTTCATATTTTCTCAACCGAACGAGCTAGAGTCAAAATTCTTTTTGCTATGTGCTAGTTACCTCATAAGTGAAAAATTTCATCAGAAAAGTTTCCTCAACTTCATTTCTTAAGGCCATTTTTTGAAGTCAATAAGCACTTTTGCATCCATTTCAGACGCATACCGAATTTCCGTAGCGTAGCACCTAGTGGGGAATGTGCATACACTCTTCCCAAACAACTTCTACCACATTTAAAAGAAATCGGTTTTACTCCTAGGGGGTCTTTTTTATCTTGAATCTTGACAACCTTCGATTTCCAGAAAGTGATAGTTCGCCTATCACTTGAATCAGTCATCAACAGGTAGCACCCCTGATGGTGAGTGCTAATACTAACATCTTGGGGTGGTTAAAGGTCCATGGATTTTTTGAGAAAAAAATTTCGCCGGCGACGACCATGACCCGGGGGTCATGGTGTCGAGGTGAGTTACCACCCATGACCCCCGGGTCATGGTCCAAAATTCATTTTCATCGAAGTTAAAATAAGTATTCCAATGTATACTACAGTACTCCACAGACCACTATTACACTGAATATCACACAATTTGGCCATATTTTACTTCGCAGAAAAATCGATTACGGACCATGACCCGGGGGTCATGGGTGGTAACTCACCTCGACACCACGACCCCCGGGTCATGGTCGTCGCCGGCGAAACTTTTTTCTCAAAAAATCCATGGACCTTTTACCACCCCAAGATGTTAGTATTAGCACTCACCATCAGGGGTGCTACCTGTTGATGACTGATTCAAGTGATAGGCGAACTATCACTTTCTGGAAATCGAAGGTTGTCAAGATTCAAGATAAAAAAGACCCCCTAGGAGTAAAACCGATTTCTTTTAAATGTGGTAGAAGTTGTTTGGGAAGAGTGTATGCACATTCCCCACTAGGTGCTACGCTACGGAAATTCGGTATGCGTCTGAAATGGATGCAAAAGTGCTTATTGACTTCAAAAAATGGCCTTAAGAAATGAAGTTGAGGAAACTTTTCTGATGAAATTTTTCACTTATGAGGTAACTAGCACATAGCAAAAAGAATTTTGACTCTAGCTTGTTCGGTTGAGAAAATATGAAAATCGTGTTTTTGAACTTCGCGCGCACCTGACGCGCCGCGTGGGCGACGCGCTGCGGCTGTATGGTGCCCATTGTAAACAGGGTCCGGGCACTCATCCATGGAAGCAATATGAAGGGCTGAATCGAAAGTCCTGGAGCGAATGTCCGGAAGATGTTGAAAATGGTAAATTTTTACAGAGAAGGTCTCTTAAATAATTAAATACTTCGTTTTGATAGTGTGATCGAACGATCATGAAGTATTGCTTAGAAACTAAATAAACCATGCATTTTTTTTCGGTTTTACAGGTGTTATGTAACAGCAATTTACTAAGTAAATTTGAAGCAAACCTGCAGTCCTCTGCGTGCGTTGTCCACACTCTTGTTCTCCATCCATTCCCATCGGGCAGCTTTAATTCGCAGTTCCAGCGAGCGAGGATGCATCTTAACGGTGTACACATGGACACAAGTAATTAATATTTCCAGGAGTAGGTATGCTCATGAAAATATCAAGCCATTACAAGAACTGGTACGTTTCGAGGGCTTTACGTAACTATCAATCGCGAAATGCGGGTTGAAATTGCAAGTTGAGGAAGGATATTTGACCATATAATACCTGCATTGCCTGTATGAATGCCTTGCTCGTCTGCGCCTTCATATTACGCGTTGAAGTGAACTGAATGTACATCAGCCAGTACTCGAGTTTGCCCTGAAAATACATATTATTCTCGCCTTTCTAAGGATCAATATAATATAAACAGGACTGAATGTGGTCATTCTTACCTGGAATCGCTCGCAGAGTCTTCGATAGATGCCTGCAGTCTTTCGCTTGATGTTGAACTCGATGAGTTCCTTCTTGTGCACGTATCCGATCGCATTCCGACGCTCAGCGATGAAATCGAGTAGGACACTCAAGTACTCCCCGTAGTAGAGATAATCCTCGGGTTTCTTGTGCTGAAAAACACAATACAAATGAACGTACTTGGCCTTCGAACAGACCACAAGCAAAATGGCAAATAACTCACACTTTTCTGAAGACGATAGTCGTATCGGCGGCATCTTTTGACGAGGTCGTTGACCTGCGAACCACCAATAAATGTGAAGCTCAAAAGCAGAAAGCGTACCTGCTTCTCCGACAGCAATTGGGTCGCCCCGAGTTGCTCGAAGACGGGCACGAGCTCCTCGAGACTCTGCTCGACGAACTCGGCCATATCTCACTGCCTGATTGATCGAAGTTTAGACAAAATAAAGGAAATGAAAAAGTTATTAAAACAGCAATTCAACACGACCAAAATTAAAAGGAAACTTGAAAAATTGCCGGATGCTAGCAGTACATGACCGTAATTTTCCAATAAATTCATGAGTTGTGTCAGACTTCGTATTATTTTTATTTTTCGATAAATTTATTTTAATATTTTTATTATTCATCATCATATATTATTTTATTATCAAATTTATCGTGTTTGGAGCATGATAGTAAGAAGTATCGAGTTCAAGAACTGTTAAATTATGTAATCAAAAGTTTGAAGGGCGAATCAGGAACAGACTCTAAAAGTTTCTGTAGGAATGCGTTTTGAAAGATTCAAAATTTTCCTTTTGAGATGCAAGTCGATAGGAATATGCAGACTATTAAAACGCACAAAAAATGGTATTGGTTGAATACCGTATGGTTACGGTAGATCTAACAGTCTTCTGGATAATGTAGATACACTCCAACTGATTATTTCATTACTGGTCGTTATGAGTAGGCTTGTCAAAATGAAGATAATGAAGTCGAATGAAGAGGTCTCCTCATTCTCCCTCTTTGTTTAATACGGAACGAACGTGCGAGCTCTTCAATGAAGAGACGAATGAAATGTATCTATTTCATCCTGTATCATGTTATTCATTTGGGATTATTGATTTTTTTCATCGAAATTATTGGATGATGTCTCTAGTTCAATGTAGAAAAATATCTGTTTCACTTTGTCTTTCGCTATCCCAAGTTACGAGGTGTAGAGTTTTTGAGGTGGAAAATGTATAAGGAATCTTCTTATACATAGAGACCTTTTTCAAGACATCGAGTATTCAGTTGAATGTTGAATCTTTCACTTAGAAAACAAAGGATGAACTGGATTCAGTTGAATGTTGAATCTTTCACTTAGAAAACAAAGGATGAACTTGTGATTCAGATAAATTGAATTTTAGAAGAGACAGTAGTAGGAATGAAATAATCAATCAGGAAAACGTGAGCAAAGGGGAGACATTGTGCACTGTGCTCATTCTCAATTCAATTTCAAATAAATCATTTATCGATCGACGACAGTCATTCTACCGTATCTACGCACTCTTCGAGCAGACTCCTGCAGCCGGAGGAGTGCGACAGCAATTGTTGAACCATTGACCTGTGAGCATTCATTAGATCTGAGAGTTGATCGAATTGACTATGATATTCGTTTTGAATAGAGCTATTCTTCATCGTATAAGAGTGCCAACTATCAGAACAATTTTTTTTGAAGAATATCGACATTCAGCCGGAAACCGGAAGGTACCGGAAGGAATCATCTTGATACAGGGGCGAGCGGGAGTAGGAGCTGGCTCGGATCCTTAAACATTGAGATATCTAATTTAGATATGGGGTAACTCCGATTTATCTTGTCAAAATCAGCTAGTAAATGAAGAAGAATCAAAGACGAACCAGCAGCCCAGTTTCGGTAAGCTCCGAAGGGAGTATTATCAGCCCAAGTCCATGGTCCTCTCTGGTACGAAAGACCTCCAATGTAGATTTCACGACCAGCAGCGATTCCTGAACGGAAAATTAGAATACGGTAGATTACTGTAACACGGCGGCTCAAAAGCGGGGCGCGCCTACAATTAAAATGCAGAGAGAGCGGCGCGGTCAGACAGTACGAGGCTCCGCCCACTTACCCTCTCCTCTCTCGCCAGTGTCTTACCCGGCGAGACTAGAGCTCGCGCAGGTCTATGCCTAGCTCTCTTTTGATGCGCAATAAAGGCTCGCTCCCCCTACTGATGCCTATTTCAGATTTAAGATTTCTGTAGCATACTGTATTGCGCGAAATCAAAATTAATTTATCCTAGCGCCGTTTTAAGTTACTGGTGCTGAGCACCCGTGTGTAACCTCACTCTTCACTGCTTCGTTCTCAGCAGCGGAAGAGATCGAAGCGAGACGACCTCCCTGGATACGATGGATTACGGTATGATACGGTAGGAAAGGATTGCAAACTGATTAGATACCTCGTAGGTGCAAGCCATATTGAGTGCGGACCAAGTATTAGCAGCGGACTGAGATTATCGATTGATTGATTCCAACTACCGTACTCACAATCAGCTTGAAACACTTGTTGCCTGATTGAGTCCATCCTGATCCGCACGCCGATAGGGTTACTGTAACCAGAGGATTCAATCGATCGATGGATACCGTATACCTCCTGCGATCGCTGCAAGAACCAGAACGGTGAACTGCATTACTGTAGCAGGCGGATGAATTGAGTGATGAGATTATGGACAGTACAACTTTTATAGATGAATTCTGTTTGAACAAGAGGCGAAAGAACGAATGACAGCTAATGTAACAAAATCGAACAGGAACAAGAGGAATTCCGTGCATTTTGTCGATGAGACTAAAGGTTAAAAGAAAGGTTTCTTCATGCGCGTTGAAAGCTGCAAATAGAAAAAAAAGGGACCTTCAGCAAAAATTTCGGGAAAAAAGATTGACACTGATCATTACGCAATGATCATCCTGATTTTCTGCCTGTGTCAATATTGCGTTTCTCAGTGTGTTATGAGATATGAGATAGGTTGTGATGTTTATGATGTCTTGCTTTTTTGAGTTCATCATGATCTCGTGATTATCGTTGAGCTTCACTGTTCACGAACAAAAATCGAGAAAGAACACATATTACATAATATTTACAAAGATATTCAAATATTCCGACGAAATATATCATTCTCTGGTCAAAAGTTGGCACTTTTCTAGTTTCGTACTAGGCCCCGCCCCTCCCCCTCCTTACCCCTCGCGCTCCTCCCCCTTCCCTCCCTCCCTCTCGTCTTTTGCAATCTTTGGGAAGAGGCGGCGAGCGAGAGGGCGAGAGGGACTGAGGAGAGAGCACGCTCCCTCGCCCCTCTCCCTACGCTCTCTAACCCGTCTCGGCTAGAACTCGCTCTCCCTATAACCCCCCTACGCTCTCTCCTCTCACTAATCGGACGGTACACTGTACCTATGCCTGATTGTTTGCCGCTTGATCGGCATTTTTGGAGTGTCTCCTACGCCCTAAAAGGGCAAGTAGGAGGCGGGCTCCACCCCTCCCCTCCATTGAGGGGAAGGGGTGGAGTCAAGGGGGTGTGGCCTAGTACGGAACTAGAAAAGTCCCCAAAAGTTCGCGTTCACGTTCTTTTCTTTCTTCAGCTCGATAGAGTATACTCACAGCCGCGGATAGATCGTTTAATGAATTCTGAAAAGATCTTTTAACAAATCTTAACGCGAAATATTTTCGCTTCTGCTTTATTCAAACATATAAATATGTTTTTGTAACTAACTGTGAGAGCCTCGGCCGCTTTTTTCTCGTCAAACTCCATTTCGATTAACTCTGCGAGTTTAGAAGCGTCGACTACGAATGATGGATCAATTGCTGAATGATATTTTTAAAATGAATAAACGATTTGCTCTATTCTTGCTTTTCCCCAAGCCCTAAAATTCCCCAGCTTGAAGCCTCTAAACACTTCTAACTTTAAAACTAAACTAACCATTTTTACAGCCACGCATCCACTTCTTGATCTTGGAATCTGGAACAGCCCCGACGCGAATATTTCCATTGAATGTTAATCTGAAGGGAATTTGTTTTTAAAATAGCTTACATCACTAAAGATAAATCGATGCTCGAAGGAGTTAAGGATTTCAATCTTGACTGTTCAATAATCGAAAACACTCACATGTTTGACGAAAAATCAATTATACATTTGTGACGACGCAGAAAATCAAGTCCAATTATTATATTATCCATTGTCATGCTGTCTTGTACAATACAATCCGCCTCAAAGTTTGCATTTGAGATTTCGAACGAACCTAAACGTAAAATGTTATCCACTTAATACATTAGCGAGCGTAGTTCGCTAGTTTTTGATTTTTAAGATCAAAGCCACTTTTCACGTACACGATACTGTCCCGATTGTTTGCATTTCTCCTCCGACACACTGAATTGACTGAACCGAATCAGTGTCTATTTTGTTGTACAGTCTCGCTTTTTTGGCAAACTTTAGTAAAATTCCAGATGTGAAACATCCTTAAAAGTTAACACAATCATTAATGTGTCATTGTGTGCAATAGCGCATATTACAATTCGTCCACTTTTATCAAATTGTTGTTACTTTTTTTGTGATATATCAGTTTTATATATCAGTTTTTTTTATATCAGTTTTATAAGTACTGATCTGATCGTATTGAAATATTTTTTTCAAATGAAACAGAGAAATAAGGGCCACTATCTCTTCCCACATCGATTTATTTCGCAAAACAGTGAGCGCAGGAGAAAACAAAGAAAATAGTTACCTGTATCAACGAAAGCCAGTTCGAAAATTCCATTAACTCTGATCCTGATGTAGAATTCTGAGGCTTTCATGGAGATTCCTTTATATTTTCTCAACATCATCTCTTCTCTCTGCAAAAAAGTTTTGGTTTTTGATTTAGGAAACAACGTGCACTGGATTGGAATTCAGTTTAAAAAATAATATAATTTGCAGTTCCTGAGGGCTTCGATTAAGGCGTACCATTCAATTTTCAATATTTTTTTAAATTTCAAGAATTTCAAGCGTATTTGAATTTCAATGGAAATCTTCATATGCATTGTACAATTGATCAGAAATGTATACGAAATTAGTTTGAAAAAGTCGGAATCTTTCATTAGTTAATGCTTTGATAATTTAAGTCATAAATTTAGTGGTGACAAACCTCTTTTTTGAATTTTTCAAAGGTCTTTTCTTTCTTTTCTCTCAGTACAAGAGCCCTTCCAATGGCGGAGGTACGATCGTTCATTATATCTCTTCTTTTCTCCTTCAACGAGGCCACTATCGCGCATTTATGCCTGAATCTTTCTGAAAATGCATTTTCAAGTGAAAAAAGATTTATTTCATTTAAAAAGGTCTATCTTATGATTACAAGCCCGGTTGAATAGGAATCTGTCAATTTTTTTTTATTTCTTTCTGTTCCCTATTCCGATTCGAACAGGCTCATTATAACGTAAAAAATGAACCATGATCGTTTGGGAATTTGATAATTTGTTTATGTAGAAGAGGCCAATTGCGATAAATCTGAATTTATTAAAAAAATTCTAAGTCAAATATAATAATGATAAATGTTACTTCAAGTTTCATCAATGGTTTCTTTATATTTTCAAAGAGCTGATTGCATTGAATTTCGTCTGAGTCTGACAATTTTATCAGCATCTGCAAAAAAATCGTTTTAAAATATAACATTCAATTTTAACACTTTTACATATACATCGAGTGAATGAATTTCATTGTTGAGATTAACTTTTTTTTGAAACTATGATTTTTTCAACATATTTTTCGCACTCCTTTCTTAGCATTACATTCACACTCTTTCAAGAAAACTGACCCGATCGATTTCGTTTTCTAAGAAGCGTGAACCTTTTTTATCCAAACGAGTCGCCTGTTGGATATTTTTTGCAGACGAAAGTTCAGTTGTTGTTGAATCTGAACTTTTACTATTCTGTTACGTTTATTTATTATTTAAAAAAAAGAACTTACGAGTAATTGAAGGAGGATGTGATATATAATTGTCAATCTTTTCAAGTAGGTTTTCTTTTTTCTGGCGTTCACATACAAGATGTTTGACAGCACATGGAATATCATTCAAACCGACCTGTGATACAAACAATAAATTATTTAAATAATAATTAATTTGTCACTCGTGTCGACTAACAATCCCACAAAATAATGGGAACTTTTTTCACCCAATACTTGTTCGACTGAGATAAAGCCTAGGTTGAGTTCAATTTGTATTTTTATATTATGCAAAAATTACTGAATCGATGCGGCACAATCTACGTGCTAACTCGAAAATTCAGTAGCTAATCATGTATTTCATTGAACACTAACTTTAAGAGCACTTTCCGCTGCTTCCTTTTCGAATCCCATTCCGACAACATGAAGGAGTTTCTTTTCATGAACTTCAGTTGACCTTCGTTTATGACCTACAAATTTCAATGATAAAGATTAGTTGTTTATAAATAACATTTCCGATTTTATTATTTTTATTTATTAGTATAGATCACATGCTCGGTTTACTTAGAAAAGCGAATACGTGTGAATTGCATATTGGATGCATTATGATGTACCAATTCTAAAAATACTAACCAGTGTACTCATTTATCCATTGAGTCCACTCTTCATCAGAAATAAACTCAGAATACATGCAACTATTTTGCTTAAAGTCTAGCCTGTAATTTATACATTATATTTATTGTCTGTTATATGTACCATCCTAGCAATAAGTAGAGATGGGCAAGGATGAGGGAAGGTGGGTCGAGATCTTGGACGAGTGACAGACAACTAGTACTCACCCACAGATACAAGTTACGCTAACCTACTCCCTTCAAGAATTTGCCCCCTCCCTTTCTCATTCTTTCTAACTAATTTCTAGCCATTTCTACATATATATTTAATGTTGTAAAACCTTGTTTTACGAAAGAGACAAGCTAAACAACCTCAACATTTTTTTTACCAAAACTTATCTAACAATAGCGTTATCAGGGTTAATAACTCGCAAAGAGTTGAGCTATCTATAGGTAGCAACAAATGAAAGCTTGGAGCCGGTGAATGAGGAAATGCCCTCAGAACTTTACGTATATCTACGTAATATTTATTATGTTATTAATAATTAATCGCACCTGTTCTCGGATAGATTGATGATGCAATTGTAAAGATGCAAAAAATCCAATCCAATGAGTACATCTATCTCTTCCAATTCGGTCCAAATATCAGCTTTATTTATAAATTTTTGACCATTAATTTCAAATGAGCCTGCGAGCGTCAATTATTTTTTTATTTATATTTTAATTCATTATTAAATATTATTCGACTGATTTACGATTCGTCTGATGCTATATTTGATGGAAACTAACATGAATGAACGGTTCCCAGCGTCCTAGATGTATATAAACCAACACTGAAGGAGCGCGATCTAATGTCGATATTCTTCATCAATCCAGCCTTCTTAGCAAACGAAAGCGATATATTGGTAGAGGAAGAACCTCAAATATCAAGTCCCTTATTTATAATATTTATTCTTTAGACACATGTTGCGCGAATTTTGCGCGAATCATTTCTTTTGTTCTGCCCCCCTTCGGCTATATTGGCACTAGGTCAGATGAGAACCGATTGGATGAACACTTCTTTTTTTTCGGTCGACATATTTTCTCTCTGGGTGTTGTTCTTAACACCACGAGCCGGATATATGAGGCCGTTTGCGAAAGAATCGAGCAAATTCGGATGGGTCTGGCACAGGTCAAAAATGTCAATACTCTGAAACTTTGTGATTTGGGGTTCTTGAGTGTGCTGATAACGATGTGCACATTCGTTTTTCACGTCGAGCCCCTGTTGGCTCCAGACGACGTCACGTCGAAATCAGACTTTGTTCAATAACTCACCACTTATTTTAGCTAAAATTAAGTGAGTATGGCTCCCAGGGTAGAATTTCATGCTGATCACGTCTTTCTACTTTATTTTTCATATATTGTTAAAATAAATTGTAAAAATGTAACTTTTGATCCAGCCACGTGCAAATTGTGCAACTTACATAGATCGGACCGGAATTACGAGTTGATTCAGATCCCAAAATTTCACCCAATTTCCGCATTCCCTATTCGAGAAAATCAACTTATAGTGAACCTGGCTTGTAAGTAAATCTAACGATCCTTCCACTTGTTTACTTCCTTCCTCGTATCGATCGGAGTCTCCTTCCCGAGGGAGGCGAGAGAGCATGGGGAATTGAGAGAGCGCAGAGACTGGGAAGAGGTCAAGGTAGAGAGACTCGGGTAGATCAAAAGATCGGAAGCCAGGAAGAGGAAGGATCGTTAGATTTACTTACAAGCCAGGTTCACTATAAGTTGATTTTCTCGAATAGGGAATGCGGAAATTGGGTGAAATTTTGGGATCTGAATCAACTCGTAATTCCGGTCCGATCTATGTAAGTTGCACAATTTGCACGTGGCTGGATCAAAAGTTACATTTTTACAATTTATTTTAACAAT